>JANIJH010000005.1:52151299-52171573 GCA_024520975.1 Erythroxylum areolatum
TTGCTCGGTAGTGCACCCTTATCGTGGGTTATGTGTCGGAACGACCTGCGGGCGTCCCGGTGTGTACCCTACGGTAAAGGAGCGCTACATCAACATATGATTCATAACATGGAATTTTAACAACTATAACCAACCCACATGTATGCATACCCCCACACTTAGGCTTTTGTACAATCACATTCATCACGAATTAACAATTGCTCCACTAGCTTTGAGGCTTAGGTAGGGCATTTGGTTAGGTACATGTAATGTGGTTTATACAAAAAGAAAAGGCTAATAAAACGCAAAAGGGTTTAGCAAAGGAAAATTCATATAAATAGGTAAGCTATTTGGCTAATGTAGCTCAACAAAGAATGCCTAATTATTTTCATAAAAATGAATGTGAGAAAAATGTTGTTTTGAATAGAAAATCAATGTGAAGTAACGATGTATATGTCATATAGGTCATACAAAACAAAGACAGTGAGACTGATATGAATGTTTTAGTCTAATACAGCTCAAAACCTCACTGGTTTTTGTCTATTACTAGTCACCTCTCTTCTAAACAATAATGCACATTAACTAATCACAAGAGCAAAAGTATATGTTATGGTTGCTATGAATTTTTATAATCAATTCACACTAAAATTATGACTAAATAATCTTAAAAGAAAAAAAAAAGAAAATTTTCAAATTTGTTTTTTTAATTTTAAAAACTGCCTAAGAAGTCACATAAGCAACAATTAAGCTCCAAAAAAATGCATAAAAGCTAATATCAAACTAAAATCCCCACCCCTATATTTGAAACTTACATTGTTCCCAATGTAAGAAATGAAACACTTAAGGAAGATAGTAATTATGAAAATGTAAAGAGACAGAAATCAATTTCCTTTGGGTTGCCTCCTATGCAACGCCTTTGTTTATCATCGTTGGCTCGACTCCACATTGCTTAATCTTGATAATGAGGGTTTTCTAACCCTATCACTTCCACATCCTCGACTTGGAATCCTTCATGTAACAGTTTCAGTCAATGATCATAGACTTTTAATTTCTTATTAGTTTGTAAGCTTTCAATTTTAACTGCATCATATGGAAATAAATTACTAATAATAAAAGGTCCAACCTAACGAGAATGTAATTTACCTAGAAAAGCTTAAGTTATGAATGATAGATAAGAAATGTTTCTCCAACCATATCTTGTTATGAAATCCTTTTGTCTTTTCCTTGTAAATTTCTACATTCTCCTAAGATTCAAGTATAAGCTCTTCTAATTCTTGCAGTTGTAGTTTCCGCTATTCACCCACCGCATCCATCTTTATATTGCATTTCTTAATGGCCTAAAAGGCCTTGTGCTCAATTTCTACTGGAAGATGACACAACTTTTCATTGATTAATCGGTATGGAGACATGTAAATCAGTGTATTGTAGGCAATCCTATATGCCTAAAGAGCATTATCAAGTCTCTGACTCCAATCTTTACGATTTGGGCTCACCATTTTCTCAATAATGGACTTGATTTCTCTATTTACTCGTTTATTCGTTCTTCTGTTTACTCGTTCTTCTATGGATGATATGTCGTAGACACCTTATGAGTGACATCATACTTCTTTAAAAGGTTTTTTACCAATTGATTGCAAAAATGAGTACCCCTGTCACTAATCAATGCTCTTAGTATTCTAAACCTAGAAAAAATGTTAGACTTGTCAAATTCTGAAATAACCTTAGAATTATCAATCTAGGTGGCTTTAACTTCCACCCATTTAGAAATATAATCCATAGCCAACAAAATGTAAACAAAATCAAAAGAAGAAAGAAATGGTCCCATAAAATCGATTCCTCATACATCAAAAATTTCATATGCATGTATTGGAGATAAAGGTATTTGATCTCTATGGGATGAATTACCCCATTTCTTATATTGTTCATATGCTTTATAGAACATATAAGAGTCTCGAAAAATATTTGGCCAATAAAAACCACATGTAAGAATTTTCCTAACAGTTTTATTAGGCCCAAAATGACTACCATAAACATACGCATGGCAAAATTTCAAAATTGATTCATATTTATATTTAGGCACACATCTCCTGACCACTTGGTCAGAACAACACTTCTACAATTGAGGAGCATCCCAAATATAATATTTTGACTCACTCTTTATCTTGTTCCATTTAGTCTTACTCAAATCATTAGGCATCTCATGGTTCACTAGATAGTTCACAATATTAGCATACTATGGAACCTTACCTTGAAGTATTAGTAATTGCTTATCCGGAAACAATTCTTACAATGGTAATGAATCCTCCTCCTTCACCACTCAACTCAAGTGATCCACAACTGAATTCTCTACACCTATCTTCTCTTTGATCTCTAAATTGAACTCTTGGAGTAGGAGAATCCACCTAATTAGCCTTGGTTTCGCTTCTTTCTTCCATACAAGGTACTTTAATACTGCATGATCAGAATACACAATCACTTTAGAACTAAGAAAATAAGATCTAAATTTATCCAAGGCAAACATAATAGCTAAAAGTTGCTTTTTAGTAGTGGAATAGTTGCATTGAGCTAGATTGAGTGTTTGGGAAGCGTAGTAAATAACATGAGTCATATTTCCACATTTTTAACCAAGGATGACACCCACAACAGAATTGCTCGCATTACACACAATCTCAAATGATTGAATGATCGATGCTGAAGTCAAAAGTTCTTTCAACTCGTCAAATGCTTCCTTGCATCCCTCATCAAACTCTTTACATCCTTTCATAACTATTGACAGAGTTTTGTTGAAATCTTATTGAAGTCCTCGATAAACTTATGATAAAAACCTGCATGGCCAAGAAAAGAAAGAACTTCCTGCACATTTATATGGTAGGGTAACTTTCACACAATTTCTATCTTAGCTTTATCAACTTCAATTCCTTAGTTGAGATTACATGTCCTAAAACTATTCCTTGTTCAATCATAAAATGACAATTTTCATAATTGAGAACAAGATTAGTTTTGATGCAACATTCAATTTAGATTATCCAAGCATGCATTAAATGGATCTCCATTGATAGTAAAATCATCCATAAAAACCTCAATAATGTGTTCAACATACTCAAAGAAAATACTTATCATGCATCTTTGAAAGGTGGTTGGGGCATTGCAGAGTCTAAACAACATCCTTCTATAGCAAATGTACTAAATGGGCATGTGAAAGTTATTTTCTCTTTATCCTCCGGAGCTATCATGATTTGATTATATCCTGAATACCCATCCAAAAAATAGTAGTGAGATTGTCCCGTAAGTCGTTCAAGCATCTGATCGATGAATGGGAGTGGAAATTGATCCTTGCATATAGCAACATTTAACTTCCTGTAATCGATACAAACTCTCCATCCATTTTGAATTCTTGTAGACACAAACTCATTATTCTCATTCTTCACCATAGTGATAAGTGATCCCAGTTTTTTTCGGCACTACTTGGACTGGACTCACGCATTTACTATCCAAAATTGGATAGATTATACTAACATCAAGCAACTTCAAGATCTCCATCTTTACCACTTCCATCGTCGAGGGATTCAACCTTCTTTATGATTCTCTTGATAGTTTGGATCCTTCTTCCAACAGAATTCGATGCATATACATTAAAGGGCTAATACCCTTGATGTCAGCTATGGTCCACCCTATAGTTGTGATATGGTCCTTAAGCACTCAAATGAGCCTTTCCTTTTAAGGCTTAGTTAGGTTCCTAGATATGATTACCGAAAGTGTTTCTCCTTCTCCCAAAAACGCGTATTTCAAGTGCTCCGGTAATTATTTCAATTCAATTATAGGTGCCTGCACAATTGAAAGTAAAGATTTCATATTAAATATTGGCAATTTGATATTTTGAAATATATACCTTTTTGGTATTGTTTGCAGTGATTGTAGCTCTAACACCATTTCTTCCATTTCATCTCTAATATGCAAGTTAGAATTTTGCAACATGTTTTCCGTTAAACTCATACAGAGAATGAATTCTAACTCATCCTTACCATCCAGATCAAAAAAATTTTGAGACAAAGAATCAATGACATCAATTGACAAAACAAAATGAACATCACTAGGATACCTCATAGCTTCAAAAATATTAAAGTGAACAATTTCACTGTCAAACTCTATAATTAATGTTCCTACATCCACATCGATCTTTGTCTTTGATGTCTTCAAAAATGATTGACCCAAAAATATAGGTGTAGAATTAGACGAAGTTTCTCCCTCCATGTTCAACACATAAAAATTAGCTGGGAAAACTAGTTCGTTAACCTGCACTAAAACATCCTCTATAACCCCCTTCTAGATAAGCGTTAGATCTATCAGCTAATTGAATTATAACACATGTTTCTTTCAACGATCCCAAATTCAATGAAGTATAAATGGAATATGGCATAACATTGATTGAAGCTCCTAGATCTAACATTCCTTTTTAAAAGCGGGTATCACCAATCTTGTGGGAAATTGTAAACGTACCTAGATCCTTACACTTCGGGGAAAGCTTTCTTCGAATGACTGCAGACATGTTCTCCCCCACACTTACTTTCTCATCTCCCTTTAATTTCCTCTTAGACATGTATAACTCCTTGAGAAATTTAGCGTATTAAGGAATTTGCTTAATGGCATCAAATAGAGGTATGTTCACCTCTACATTTTAAACATCCCCAAAATCTCCCTATCTTTCTCTTCTTTATTTGATTTAGCAAATCTGCTAGGAAAAGGAGGCAAAGTATTAATAAAAATTTTAATCACAAGAGATTTAGAATTTACCTAAGTTCTCATTTTCGCTTTTTTTTGGAGGTACTTCAAGTTCTTTTTCAGCTTCTTTTTCATTTCTAATAATAGGAGTCTTATGTGGTGCCTCTATTTCTTTAACATTTCTCAAGGTAATAGGAATTGCATTCTCTTTCGAGTTTACAATTGTGTGAGAAGGAAGCTTACCCGAATTCTAATTCTCCAATCGACTCACTGTGGTAGCTATATGACTCAGTTGATTCTCCAAATTCTAGATGCTAGCACTTGCTTTTTGTTGGAAGTGTAGGGTATTATTATGGAGCTGAGTGGTATTATGAGCTAACATTTTCATCATTTCTTCCAGTGAAGGTCTCGAGCTCGATGGTTAAGCTTGTATTTGATATTGTTGTTGATAGGAACCTTGTTGTTGTCCTTGCTGCCTATAGGTGTTGAATGGAAGATTCTTCCATCCTAAGTTTTGTGCATATAGGTAGCTAAGATTCCTTTGTGGTTGACCCGGAAAGCTTCCAAAAGCATTCACTTTTTTTGTAGATGTATCCTACAAAGTTAGACACATATCAGTAGAATATCCTACCATTTTGCAAATTCCACATACCTTAAATTGTTGAGCACAACTTGCAACCATTTTCCTAACCAAAGATGTCAACCCAGTTATTTGTTGCTCTAATGTAGTAGTGCTAGCTTCATTAACTTTCAATGGGTGGGGCTCGCGAATATTGAATTGTTGGGAGTTAGCAGCCATGTTGGAAATGAGATTTCTGGCTTCAGTAGGTGTCTTATCCACTAGTTGTAACATCTCGTTATCCCATATTAAGGGTTAGAAACCTAGAATAGTGTACATGAAAGATATTATTGAGAAATTAAGAAATGCATTTCATGCTCATGCATCAATTAGCATACATACACATGAATTTGATAATTGCACATATTATAATAACTGTACATGCACTCATTTGACAATTATCAACTATAATTGATCTTAATTGATTTATAAATGTGATTATGAAGTGAATAGTGAATATTTTGTTTTAAAAATTTATTTTGAGAGTATAATTATTGATTTAGAATTTTTGGTAAAATTTGGAATATTTTCTGAAATTATGAGTACTTTTAGACTAGGAAAAATGCCAAGTGGCATGACAATCAATAAATGGTAGTGGAAATAAGAGCCAAATGGCAGTTGAAATTTTTATAAATGACATTGGGATTTAATGACATATGTCATTGAAAATTGGGAGACAATTAGAGTAGAAATTGGAGATAAATGGATTAGTTAAATAAAAGACAAGGAGAGATTATAAACTTGTCACTTGCCACACCCCATCCCTTAACCCACAAAACTCTATCAAGTGAAGGACTATCTTCTCTTTAATTTGTCTTTCACATTATTAATTACTTCATCTCTTGTTAATATCTCTTCTCATCTTCTTCAATCTTCTTCACCTACGAACCTCTCTTTTTGCCCTATCAATATAAGCCTAGCTCTCACTCTTCTTTACTACTATCATTTTTTTATCCTCTTTATTTGCTATAAGAAGACCTAACCCTACCACCCTTGAATGTTGATGATCCTGTGAGCCACGGAAAGCTAGGGTTCATGTGATTTTGAAGAGTTTGGAGTTTTACCAAGAAAGTATCATATGGTTCTTCATTATTTGTTGAATGAAACATGTATAATGATAGTTAGAGGTTAAATGTTCATAAATGGCGTTTTACATATGTTGGAACGTGGGTAAAGAAATGAACACATTGGTGTCTTATTTTTTGTGTGTGTTTAAGATGATTAATATTTCATAACTTGTTGTAGAGATGAGTTTGAAATAGAAAGATCATTGAAAATGGTGTAGGAAAAAGGTACAACAAAATTTGATAGGTAAATGGATGTTTCATGTTTTGTTTTCATTGTTTATTAGCGTGGATCTCTTTGGGTGTTTTAAAGATGAACTAACATGAGTTTAGAGTTAATAAAAACGATTTCAATGGTGTTTTGAAATGAGATAAATTAAGGTTATAGTTAGAAGTGAAATGAATGTGAGATTAGAGTTTAGCATGTGCAGAAATTTGGTGATCAATATATAGGAATGTAAATGTTCTGTTTTTGGTATTATGATCAAACATAGAATATGATTTATTTATGATTTAAATTGAGATGAAATGGAAGTGGGAATGAAGAGGAAATAATGAGGACATAAGCTAGAAATGATAGACTAAGTAAAAGAGATGAATTAGGATGAAAAATATGATGAAATGTGTTAGAAAATGTTAGATGGAGTGTTTCCACGGAACATGCATCTGTATTTTAGCCACATTTTGATCTGTACATATCCAAATGGTATTATTTTAAGTTTATATTAAAATAGAGACAAATGGATATATTTTTCATGAAGTAATCAAATTTGAATTCTATCTTTAAGGGTTTCAAAATTTGGCTTCAAGTTGAGTAAGTGTGCTGTCATGGTTTGGGAACAATCTGTAGTATTTTAGCTATACCTTGCAGAATACTAAACCAAACTTTAGTGTCATTAGAAAATTAAGAAATGTGGAAGCATTTTTTCAAAAGAATGTATTGCCCAAATACTTCTTTTTCCTTGTCAAAATGGCCATGTAAAATTGACCCGAAAATATATTTTTAGAAAAGCCATCAGGTAGTGCACGAGCATGCACAAGCACGATCATGACAGAAAGGAAACCTCAAAGGAGTTGCATAATTGTACACAAGCATGATTGTGATAGAGAGAAACCTTAGGGGAGTTGTACGATTGTGCACAAGCATGATCGTGACAGAGAGGAGATATTAGGTAGTGCACAATCGTACACAATCACGATCGTGACATAAAGGAAACATCGCATAGTGCGCAATCGTGCACAAGCACGATCGTGACATATAGGAATCAACAGGAAGTTCACGATCATGCACAAGCAAGATCGTGACAATGAAGGTGCAATGCTTTTTGACAGTTTTAAACACCCTTCACTCTTTTGAACATAACTTCTTCTCCAGACCTCCAATTGACTTGAAATTTAAACCACAAACTCCTCACGCATTGTACTTCCTCTCCACCAAATTTCACGATTATATGAATTCATTAGGAAAGGATTGGTTAATGATAGATTGATGATGTTATAAGAATCAAGTGTATTGAGCCATGAACCTTAGTGCATGATTGAGTGATGAACTTGGAATAAGTTTGTATTATTGAGGTGTAAACTTAAGTTCAAATTAGACATATATGAGTTTTGAAGTATGAATGATCATGAGATGAAAATAAAGAAAATATACCCAGGATTGTCATTAAACATGCGTTGTACAGAATCCATATACACATTTATGCATAAATGAGTACTTATATAATTATGCAAAGTTGTGATATGTGTAAATGTGTGTTGCATGGTACAGAAGAGCAATTAGAGAGAAAACATCAAGACATTGCTAGGGATTTAAGTTAATAGCTATCTAGAGCAAACTGTGAGTAACCTAGATGGTCTCACTTGTTTAATTGTTTGTTTTAAATTATGTATTGAATTATTATGTGAATGTGATTGTGTTGATTTTGGACATTGAATGTCTGAGGTGTTTGATGCATGAATAATATATTAGAAGTGCTCCTTGTTTGTGAATTTGACAAAATAAGTGATACTCAACATTATTGTTAAATGTCGGACCAAGGTCTAATGATAAATGTCAATGTAAATGTGAATGTGAAACTAAAATCAAGTGACTGATTGAAAATATGTGAATGTGATGCATTTCATTACCTGAATGCATAAAAACATAAAGGTTGTTGTGACCAGAGTAGCCATCAAAAAGAGCTTAAAGCTCAAAATGTGGTAAAAGCCTCTAGCTCAATTGTTAATATACCCAGTATCCACTAAAAGATATGGGACAATATATGAAACAAGCCTGGTATCCACAAGGGATATGGGCTAGTAAAAAGACACCAGTCATAATAAAGTAATAATTGGAAGTGAGTCTTATGTGCATTGCATTTATAATTGATATGTATGTTCTAAATGATCAAAATGAACTATTTGACTGTTCTGAATGTGAAATGCGGAATAAGTGAACAAAGTGTCATATGATGCTATATCATTATTAGTGAAAAGATGTGTATTATATGATGACATGAATTGTTCTGAACTTGAAACGTGAACTGTATGTGTTATGTGTTATAAGTGAGTCATCGATAATGGGTAGCTCACTGAGTTCACAAAACTCACCAAAATTACAACGTTAAATTTCAGGTTCGAGAGAGGATACTAGTGATAGAGAAACTATAGAAAAGGCATAATTCTTATTTTTTAAGATTGAAGAAATGGCTCAAAGGTTGGTCAACTGAGACTGAAGGATCTAGATAATATTTTGTATAATTCTTCATGTATGTAGCGTTCTGTATATAGAGATGTAAACTCTGATTAGTTTTTGATATTGTACGTGTATGGATGTTATTGTAAAGCTACAATGTACATATTCAGTTTTATAAAATGAAAATGAGGAATTTAGTTTTTAAATATTGTGAAATTTACTCAGTAAGTGATGATGCCATGATTAAGTTAGTGTCATGATTGCTCTAGTATGCCACCCTTGTGGGGTACGTACTCGGATATCCTTCAAAATGTCAGATACGTGTCTTAGGAGAGTAGGGTGCTACAATTCTTAGTATCAGAGCATGGTTTAGCATCCATAGGGATATATAGTAATATTATCGTGAGAAATGTGGATAGTAAATGAAGTTATTGTCTATTATAGGTCATCTGCTATAGGTGATCAAGTGAGACAATCAGTTGGCCTAGAATCAGTAGGAGCTAGTAGAAAGTCTTCTGTATCTCGACCTGAGAGGATACCTCCAAGACTTCCTAAGAAAAGGGAAAGGAGGTACGATAAATTGAGAAAGCAGGGTTCTGTGGACTTCTACGGAAGTACAGACCCGGCAGAGGCTAAAGGATGGCTAGAGAGAATAGAGAGAGTTTTCAATCAAATGGACTATGAGTTGGACGAGAAGTTTTACTATGCAGTTTTCTTACTGCAAGGCCTAGCATACTAATGGTGGAAAACTGTTCCAGGTAGTACCACTAGGCATTGTAACTTGAAGTGGGAATACTTTCTGAAGGTCTTCAAAGAGAATTACATGCCCAAGATCTACTTGGACAGAAAGATGAAGGAATTTTTGGATCTAAAGTACGACAAATTATCCGTGGCAGAATATGAGATCAAGTTTAATGAATTGATGGGGTAGGCTACTACCTTGATTCCTATTAAGGAAGACAAGTGTAAGAGATTTAAAGATAGGTTGAATATAGAGATTAGGACAAGGCTGTCAATCATCAACTTGATCAGTTTCCCTAAGTTGAGAGCTGCCTCAATCTGAATTGAACAGCTATTGAGAGGGACAGGCAGAGTATAGGCAGAATTTTAGAATGAAGAGACCTAGTGAATTTCAAGCTAAATCTAACAAAAAATTTAGGAAATGTCAAAGTAGATCGTCCCGATCCTAATTAGGATCGAGACAGTTTGGGTTTAGACTAAGAGGAGGCTTTGGTTACTCTGGAAGAGGTCAGTCATCTGGAGCAGATTTTTAGTAGGCAATCACCACAGATGCCTAACTGTGAGCACTGTGGAAAGAGACATGATGGTGAATGTAGGACATTATCAGGAGCTTGTTTTTGTTGTGGCTCTCTTGAGCACCAAATCAGAGATTGTCTTGCCATTGTTGGAGCTCAGTCTGGTGTGAGAGGGGGATCAATAACTGCAAGAATTGTCCTGTAGAGCCGAGTTAGTGGGTCTTGACAAAAAGGTCGTAAGAGAGGCAAGATGAGTTATAGGAGTCTTACTATCAGGAATGAGGTGCAGAGCAACTGAACGCAATCTTAAATTAGAGTTTATGAAATGACTAGATAGGAGGCTCAGGATTCTTTAGATGTCGTTATAGGTATGTTACTTATGTCTGCTTATGAAGCTTTTGCATTGCTACATCCTAGATCTACGCACTCTTTTATTACACTGCATTTGGCATCTAGATTGCATTGTGATAGAGAACTATTGAAACATATATTAGAGGTGAGTACATCAATAGGTAGTATTACAATAATAGGAGAAGTCTATAAGAGGTGTTTGATTCAAATTGATTAGGCAGAATTGGTGGCAGATTTAATTGTACTACAGTTAAGGGAGATAGATATTATCCTAGGCATGGATTGGCTCACTGCTCATAGGGCTATCATAAATTGCTATACTAAGGAGGTGATATTAGAATTTCCTAATCAACCGAGAGCAGTATTTCGAGGTATTAGTCAAGTAGTGCCAGCCAGACTGATCTCATTCATAAGTGTTTTAAGGTTGATGCAAGGAGGATGTGAGGCTTATCTGGCCCACATAGTCGATACCTGAACTGAGCAAAATGTGCAAGACATTCTTGTTGTCAGGGAATTCCTAGATGTGTTTCCCATAGAATTATCTAGTTTATCTCCAGATAGGGAAATGGAGTTTACAATCGACTTAATTCCAGGTGCTACTCCTATATCTATTCCTCCATATAGGATGGCACCAATGAAACTAAAGGAATTGAAGGCTTAGTTATAGGAGTTATTGGAAAAGGGTTTCATTAGACCCATTGTATCACCATAGGGAGCTCTAGTCTTATTTGTGAAGAAGAAAGATGAAAATTTGAGACTGTGCATCGATTATAGGCAACTGAATTGGGTAACAGTGAAGAACTAGTACTCGTTGCCTAGAATTAATGACTTGCTTGATCAGTTACAGGGAGCTCGAGTGTTCACTAAGTTGGACTTAAGAACTGGGTACTATTAGTTGAAGATAGCAAAGGCTGATGTACCGAAAAGTGCATTCAGAAGTAGGTATGGGCACTTTGAGTTTTTAGTAATGCCGTTTGGGTTAACTAATGCCCCAGTTACATTTATGGCTTTAATGAATAAGGTGTTTCAGCACTATTGAGATCATTTTATAATTGTGTTTATTGATGACATCTTAGTGTACTCAAAGAGCAGAGAAGAGCAAGCTGTGCATTTGAGAGTAATCTTACAGATTATGAGGAAGAAACAACTATATGCTAAATTCAGTAAATGTGAGTTTTTGCTAGATCAAGTAGTATTTCTGGGTCACATAGTAACTGGACAAGGTATACAAGTGGATTCAAAGAAGATAAAGGCGGTAATGAAGGGGGAGGTTTTGAAAAATGTATCAGAAATTTGGAGTTTCCTAGGATTAGCCAGATATTATCAGAGGTTTGTCGAGGGGTTCTTATTGATCTCAGCCCCTCTGACTAAACTTCTAAGGAAGAATGTAGCTTTCAGAGGGAATGACGATTATCAGAAAAGCTTGGACAAACCGAAGCATCGATTGATTATAGCACCAGTGTTAACTATTCCATTAGGAACTGGAGGATATGTAGTATAAAGTGATGCTTTGCTTCAAGGATTGGGATGTGTGTTGATGCAATATTGCAAGGTGATAGCCTATGCATCGAAACAATTAAGGTCTCACGAGATAAATTATTCGGTACATAATTTAGAGGTTGCTACAGTTGTTTTTGTTCTAAAAATATAGAGAGAGATTTTAGATATATACCGATCATAAGAGCTTGAGGTATCTGTTGAGTTAGAAGGAATTAAATATGAGATAGAGGAGATGGATAGAGTTGTTGAAAGACTATGATTGTACGATTGAGTATCATCCGAGAAAAGCTAATGTGATGGTAGATGCATTAAGTAGAAAGTCGAATAGTAGCATAGCTCATATTCAGTTATCAAGGTTACCGAGCTTAATTCAATTGAGAGCTCTAAATGTGGAGTTAAATCTAGAGCAAAATGAGGCATTAATAGCCAAACTAAGAATGAGGTCGATGTTGTATGACAGAGTCAAAAAGGTACAAAATAAAGATCCTGATATGGTGAAGCTTATTGAGAAATTAAAAATGAAACTGGATTTTGAGATTGAATTGAGAGATGAGACACTGTAGCTGAAGCAAAGGCTGTGTATGCCTAATATGGATGAATTGAGAATGGAAATTCTAGAGTAAGCTTATGTAGTCGCTTATGCTATGCATCATGGTACCACCATGATGTATAATACACTAAAGCAACATTTTTGGTGGCCAGCAATGAAGAAGCAAGTAATGAAATATGTTTCTAAGTGTTTAACATGCCAGTAGATTAAGGCTGAGCATCAGGCTCTAGTTAGAAAGCTACACTTGTTACTTATTCTATAGTGGAAATAGGATCAAATTATCATAGATTTCGTAATAGGATTGCCAAAGACTCTGAGGCAAAATGATGTTATATAGGTTGTGGTGGATCGATTGACTAAGTCGGCCCATTTCTTACCAGTGAGAGAAAATAACTCATTAGATCAGTTAGCTCGAAAATATGTAAATAAGGTAGTTGAACTACATGGGGTTCTGGAATCCACTGTATCGGACAAGGATCCTAGATTTACTTTGAGATTTTGGAAGAGCTTACAGTCAGCTATGGGTATAAAGTTAAACTTCAATACTGCATTTCATCCTCAAATAGATGGACAGAGTGAGAGGAAAATAAAGGTTGTTGATGATATGCTTAGGGCATGTATATTGGAGTTTCAAGGAGCATGGGATCAGTACAAAGCTTTAATTGAGTTTGCTTATAATAACCACTATCATAGTAGTATCAGAATGGCACCATATGAGGCATTGTATGGCAGGAAATATCGTTCACCTCTATATTGGGATGAGAGGGCTTGAGAATGATAAAAGGCCCAGAACTAATTAAAGATACTGTGGATAAGGTGAAACTGATCTGGAGTCAAATTAAAGAAGCTTAAGATAAACAAAAGAGCTATGTGGACCAACATCGAAGGGATATGGAAAAGAGTGTAGGAGATAAAGTGTTTCTGAGAGTATCGCCTTAGTGGGGAGTGTTGAGGTTCAGTAAAAGGGCAAACTAAGCCCTAGGTACATTGGTCCTTATGAGATCAATGAGAGCATATGATAATTGGCATGTAAGTTTGCTTTACTGAATGAGATGTCTTAGTTACATAATATATTACATGTGAGTATGCTCAGAAGATACTGATCTGATCCAATGCGTGTGTTACTGGCTCAAGAGATCGAAATAGTTAGTAATCTGAGTTATGTTGAGGAGCTGATTAAGATAGTGAGATATAAAAAAACAATTGAGAAACCAAGTAATTCCATTGGTGAAAGTCCTTTGGAAGAATCACTTGAGTAAGGAAGCAACTTGAGAAATAGAGGAGCACATGAGGAGACAATACCCCCACTTGTTCAAGCAATCAGGTAAGAATTTTGAGGATGAAATCTCTTAAAGAGGGGAGAATTGTAACATCCTGTTATCCCATGTTAAGGGTTAGAACCCTATTATAGTGTACATAAGAGATATTATTGAGAAATTAGGAAATGCATTTCATGCTCATGCATTAATTAGCACACATACATGTTAATTTGATAATGGCATATATTACAATGACTGTACATGCACTCATTTGACAATTATCGGGTATAGTCGATCTTAATTGATTTATAAATGTGATTATGATGTGAATAGTAAATATTTTGTCTTAAAAATTGATTTGGAGAGTACAATTATTGATTTAGAATTTTTGGTGAAATGTGAAATATTTTCTAAAATTATGAGTACTTTTAGACTAGGAAAAATGCCAAGTGGTAAGATAATTGATAAATGGTAGTGGCAATAAGAGTTAAATGGTAGTGGAAATTTTTATAAATGACATTAGGATTTAATGACATATGTCATTGAATATTGGGATACAATCGAAGTAGAAATTGGAGACAAATGGATTAGTTAAATAAAAGACCAATGAGAGATCATAAGAAAGTGACATGTGGCAAGTGTCAAGTATCACTTGCCACACCCTATACCTTAACCCACGAAACTCTCCCAAGTGAAGGACTATCTTCTCTTTAATTGGTCTTTCGTATTATTAATTAGTTCATCTCTTGTTAATATCTCTTCTCATCTTCTACAATCTTTTTCACTTACAAACCTCTCTTTTTACCCTATCAATGTAAGCCTCTCACCCTTCTTTACTAGTATCATTTTGTTGTCCATTTCATTTGCTACAAGAAGACCCAACCCTACCACCCTTCAATGTTGATGATAGTGTGAGCCATGGAAAACTAGGGTTCATGTGATTTTGAAGAGTTTGGAGTTTTACCAAGAAAGTATCATATGGTTCTTCATGATTTGTTGAATGAAACATGTATAATGATAGTTAGAGGTTAAATGTTCATAAAATGATGTTTTATATATATTGGAACATGGGTAAAGAAATGAACACATTGGTGTCTTTTTTTTTTGTGTTTATGATGATTAATATTTCATAACTTGCTGTAAAGATGAGTTTGAAATAGAAAGATCACTGAAAATGGTGTAGGAAAAAGATGTAGAAAAATTTGATAGGTAAATGGATGTTTCATGTTCTGTTTTCAATGTTTATTCACGTGGATTTCTTTGGGTGTTTTGGAGATGAACTAACATGAGTTTAGAGTTAATAAAAAGGAGTACTATGATGTTTTGAAAGATAAATTAAGGTTATAGTTAGAAGTGAAATGAATGTGAGATTAGAGTTAAGCATGTGCAGAAATTTAGTGATGAATATGTATGAATGTATATGTTATGTTTTTAGTATTATGATCAAACATAGAATATGATTTATTTATGATTGAAATTGAGCTGAAATGGAAGTGGGAATGAAGAGGAAATAAGCTAGAAATGATAGACTAAGCAAAAGAGATGAATTAGGATGAAAAATATGATGAAATGTGCTGGAAAATGCTAGATGGAGTATTTCCACGAAACATGCATTTGTATTTTAGCCATATTTTGATTTGTACATATCCAAATGGGATGATTTTAAGTTTATAATATTTTTCATGGAGGAACCAAATTTGAATTCTACCTTTAAGGGTTTCAACATTTAACTTGAAGTTGAGTACAGTGTGCTATACTCAACGGTTTGGGAAAAGTTTGTAATAGTTTAGGTATATCTTGCAAAATACTGAACTAAACTGCATGAAATTTATGTTATTAGAAACTTAAGAAATATGGGAACATTTTTTAGAAGAATTTATTGTCTAACTACTTCTTTTTCCTTGTCAAATGGTCATGTAAAATTGACCCAAAAATCTGTTTTGAGAAAAACCATCAGGTAATGATAGAAAGGAAACCTCAGAGGAGTTGCACGATCATGATAGAGAGGAAACCTTAGGGTAGTTACACGATCATAATAGAGAGGAGATATCAGGTAGTGCATGATCGTGCACTACCAGGATTGTGACATAGAGGAATCAATAGGAAGTTCACAGTCGTGCATAAGCACGATCGTGACAATGAAGGTGCACTGCTATTTGACGTTTTTAAACATCCTTCACTCTTTTGACCATAACTTCTTCTCCGAACCTCCAATTGACTTGAAATTTGAACCACAAACTCCTTACACATTGTCCTTCCTCTCTACCAAATTTCATGGTCATCTAAATTCATTAGGAAGGGATTGGTAAATGATTGATTGATGATGTTATAAGAATCAAGTGTATTGAGCCATGAACCTTAGTGCAAGATTGAGTGATGAACTTGGAATAAGTTTGTAAAACCTAAATTCAAATTAGACATATATGAGTTTTGAAGTATGAATGATCATGAGATGAAATAAAGGAAATATACCGAGGATTGTCATTGAACATGCATTGTACGTAATCCATATACACATTTGTGCATAAATGAGTACTTCTATAATTGTGCAAAGTTGTGATGTGTGTAAATTTGTGTTGCATGATATAGAAGAGTAATTAGAGAGACAACATCCAAACGTTGCTGGAATTTTGAGGCAATAGCTATCTGGAGCAAACTATGAGTAACCTAGATAGTCTCACTTAATTAATTGTTTATTTTAAATTATGTGTTGAATTATTATGTGAATGTGATTGTGTTGATTTCGGACATTGAATGTCCTAGGCATTTGATGTATGAATAATATATTAGAAGTGCTGCTTGTTTGTGAATTTGATGAAATAAGTGATAATCAACATTATTGTTGAATGCCGGACCAAGGTCCGATGATAAATGTGAATATGAATATGAATGTGAAACTGAAATCAAATAACTGATTGAAAATATGTGAATGTGATGCATTTTATTACATGAATGCATGACAACATAAAGGCTGTTGTGACCAGAGTAACTACCGAAAAAGAACTTAAAGCTCAAAATGTGGTAAAAGCCTCTGACTTAGTTGTTAATGTTCCCGGTATCCAGTAAGGGATATGGGACAATATCTGAAACAAGCTTGGTATCCACAAGAGATATGGGCTAGTAAAAAGGCACTCGATCACAACAAATTAATAATTGGAAGTGAGTCTTATGTGCATTGCATTTATAATTGATATATGTCTTTTAAATGATCAAAATGAACTGTTTGGCTGCTCTGAATGTGAAATGTGGAATAAGTGAACGAAGTGTTATTTGATGTTATATGATTATTGGTGAAAATATTTGTATTATATATTGACATGAATTTTTGTGAACTTGAAACATGAACTGTATGTGTTATGTGTTATAAGTGAGCAATTGATGATGGGTAGCTAATTGAGTTCACAAAACTCATCGAAAATTGCAATGTTGAATTTAAGGTTTGAGAGAGGATACTAATGACAGAGAAACTCTGGAAGAATTATAGTTCTTGTACTTTTGGATAGAAGAAATGGCTCAAAGGTTGGTCAACTAAGATTGAAGGATCTAGATAAAAATTTTGTATAATTGCTCATGTATGTAGCGTTTTGTATACAGAGTTGTAAACTCTAATTAGTTTTTGATAATGTACATATATGGATGCTACTGTAAAGCTACAATGTACATATTCAGTTTTATAAAATGAAAATGAGGAATTGGTTTTTTAATATTGTGACATTTATGCATTAAATGATGATGCCATGATTATTTTAGTGTCATGATTGCTCTAGCATACCACCCTTGTAGGGTATGTACTTGGATATCCTTCAAAATGTCAGGTATGTGTCCAGTGAGAGTGGGTTGCTACACTAGTACTCCTCCATTTGCTATTTCTTTCTTATGGCAGAAGCTCCTAATAGAAATACTATATCAAGAGTTTCCCGCTGATTTGATGGTACAGGTAACTAACACACAACCTCTTGAAATGCTCCAAGTACTCATATAATGTTTCCCTATTATGTTGTCGAATTGTAAAGATCTCCTTCTGAATATTTATAGCTCGAGATGTAGGAAAGTATTTCTCCAGAAAAAGTCTCTACATCTTATTCTAAGTGGTAATTGATCCAAAGGGCAAGTAATATAACCAATCTTTAGCAATGTCTCCCAATAAGAATGGTAATGCTCTTAACTTAATATGCTCTTCTTGCACCCTAACTGGCTTCATGCTAAAACAGACTATATGGAACTCCTTAAGATGGTTGTGATGATCTTCACCTAGCATACCACGAAAAGTAGGTAAAAGATGAATTAAACCATATTTAAGCTTAAAAGCCACATTAATAGTAGGAAAATCAATGCACAACAGTTGATGATTAAAATTAGGGGTAGATAATTGTTTAAGAGTACAATCATTATTTTGTTCAGCCATGTTAGAAGCAGTATCAGAAATGGAATCACTAGAAGAATCAGAAAGTAAATCTTAAACCATTTAAATTCCTGGTAAAGAGTCAAGTTTTCTATCAGATGGCAATGGATCCTTGGAACTTTGTACAACTTGTCTTCTCATTTTATGCAACATTCTTCTAAGTTCTGGATCAAATTTCAACTCACCAATGTGAGAAGATAGTGTCATGCACTGAAACTAATAAAACAATAAAATAAATTAGCCACAAATAAAAATAAAATAAAACAAATAAATTTAAAAAAGAAAAGGATATTAATCCCTGACAATGACACCAAAATTGGTCATGTGTTATAACATTACCAAAATAACTAGACTAAACTATAGCTAGCGTTATGTCTACATCGATTCCATAGAGATTAATTCCAATTACTTTCCTAAATTATCTATATAAGCAAAACAGGGGGGTTTAGGTTTGAAGCAAATTAGAAGACAAAGTAAAATTAAATCTATGAAAACAAATCAAATTAAACAACAGCAAAGTGATAAAGTTGATGAATGAGTTGAAATATGGTTCTTTGATTTAATCTCAGCCTAAGCACAATTTCGCAGATGTCGTTGAATTATCACTTTTACACCTCTCTTAAGATTATTGATCATGAACTAATAATAAGCTCTGTTAATTCCAATTTTTCCTTAGATCATAGTTAATCAAAAAGAGTGATTAATTAACCTTAACTATTGAGAAACCCAGAGCAAGCTCTCTAAGTTTATCCAAACATCTGCATTACAAGTGAGAAAAACATATCAATCTAAGTAAAAATCACACAAGCTTGGATTATTTATCTTATGCTATGTTATCTCTAATGATTTAATACCACTAGTTGCCACGTACGACCTTTAACACGACTATTATGTATCACATTCAAGTTCTAGCTATGGGTTTCCATGAAAAATGATTCAATAAAGCATTAAAATCATTCACATACAATACCTAATCAATCCATATAAGATAACATAAATAATCTGAAAAGAGGTAAAGAAAATGATACACAACAAATATCTACTTAATATGCTTCTTAGACTTGATTGCACCTCTGAATTGGTGTTAGGAAAGTTAGCTTTCCATCTCCACCTTCAAGCTTTCACCATCGGCCATCCTCTCCGTTGCCACTATTAGTGTTGAAGAATGAAGAAACAACTAAAGAGTAAATAGAAGCAAGGTTTTGTTGGCTATGTATATTCTTGCATACCCTTCTACCAGCATTCTCTTTTCCTTATATAGTAAAATTTAGGTTTAAAACTAAGTGACACCTAACCAGGACATCATGTGTTGCACCCCGTTTTCGAAGCCCAACAATCCAAAGCCAAAACAAAGCCCATCATCCTATAAGGGTGACGTACCCACAACAATCAAACATCACATTTTGAGAATCACAAGCAGAACTCGATCATATTTCATTAATGAATCCAAACAGAGTTTATACAAGCTTATTACAAAATATAAAATACAAAATGATACAATTGAATGCTTATGTTTGATATGATTCTAAAATACAAAAAGTTCCTGAACTAACTTAATTACAAAAGTCTCTAACTATCTTGGAGTTCCAATGCCTTGCAAGGATTGCTATCCATCTCTTCCTGCACCTGAGGAGGGAGTAGTGGGGTGAGCTACACAGCTCAGTGGCTAATATATTTATAGCCATTGGTAATGAGCCACAATTAAACATATATATATATGTACATTCATATAGGCATACACTTCTTATCTTACTCTAGAAATGACAATTTGACTTTTACAATTCCAATTCACATTTCATAATTCAATACATCATCACATAGGACATATTGGATGTAATTTAACATCAAAGCATAACACTCAAATTGCATCATAACTTGACAGTTCAATTATGCAATGC
>JANIJH010000005.1:52215074-52226240 GCA_024520975.1 Erythroxylum areolatum
TAATCAAAATTAATAATTACAAAACTAAAGTGTTCAATCTATTACATAACGATTGGGTCATGGGCATAATTCCAACATATAGATGAGTTACAGGTATGTTTAGTGGTAGATCTGTACACTTGATGTGCATTCCACAGTTGATAGACTGCTTGAACATACTCATACTGTATATATAAGTCTAGAAGAATGAAAAGTTATTAAAGGGTGTTGTTTTTCTTCGAACAATGGTAGCAATGCTATTAGCTTGATTTGTAATTTTTTATATGAATTGTAGGAACTCTTCAGAAAATGCAAACTAGAAAAGTTGTTTGAAGTTGATATACTCTTAAGTTATGAAATTTGAACCATGTATGGGTGTACCTATAATATTATCTTGAATGTGATTGCAAAGTTCTTAACAAGTGATGGTAAATTGAGTTTAGAATTAGAACTTGTGTCAACCATTTTTGGTCTGTTGTAACTTGTTATTGGATTTATTTTCCAGCGTAATATTTTGTGAAGCTGTTGCTATTTATGGTGTTATTTTTGCAATCATCTTGCAAACCAAATTAGAAAGTGTTCCTTTATCAAAGATCTATGCTCCAGAATCTCTTCGAGCTGGATATGCAATTTTTGCTTCTGGCATTATTGTGGGCTTCGCCAACCTTGTTTGTGGGTTTGTATCTTAATCCTTTACTCATCTGATTAGGTGGATGATCTATTGTGTATGCTTTGTGTGTGTTGTTAAACTTGACATTTGGCAACAGGTTGTGTGTAGGAATAATCGGAAGCAGCTGTGCATTGTCTGATGCCCAAAACTCCTCCCTCTTCGTAAAAATTCTTGTGATTGAGATCTTTGGTAGTGCCCTTGGGTTGTTTGGAGTGATTGTGGGGATCATAATGTCTGCACAGGCAACATGGCCTGCAAAAACAGTGTAATCGCTTGCATTGGGATAATTTATTAGTTTTCCTTAGAAGGCATGGGTGAACCTCTAATACTAATACAGCAAGTCTCACGGATTGCTTTTGTCCATTATTCCAAATCATTAACCCTGGGATAGGTTGATTAGTGTTTGTTGGCTGTGTTGTAGTCTTTTGCACAAGTGTCTTGGGTCATGCAACTTACTTTTGTCCCTTTTGGCACCTGCCATAGAATTAATAAGGAAGCTCATTATATTTATGTGTTTTAAGAGTTCGATTTATTACAGGAAAAAGAATACTAAGAAAATTTTCTAGCCTCTGGACGGTTGCTTTATAAGAATACATTTGCAGCGGGAAATCCATTAACAACTTTAATTATCCCCGTGAATTGTTGTCTGTGGGCATGTCCACAGACTTAAAACAAATCAAACGGGAAACTCTGCACTTTGTGTAGATTGATCAGCAATCCAAAGCTTTTGAAGAATAGGTTGAAACATACCACATGTCAGAACAAGAGCCAACCTAAGTTGGAACAAAACTGAATCAAGAAATGATTCCATTGGCAGAATAGGCAAGTGTGTTATGCTCATTTATTTGCTTCAATGAAGTCCCTGTACTCTGTTTTCATTTTTACTCCAGAAACAGTCCTGCATAAGTTATAAAACCTGCAAATGAGTATTTCCAATTGCAAACACATGTATAGTGTCAAAGCATCCACTAAAAGTACCACACAAACAAAATTATAACATTTTTCCTAAAGATCTATAATAGACATAACGCAGCTATTGACTACATGGGCATAAAACGTGAGTATGATCATTACAGGAAAGCAAAGAAATGGAAATGTGGAATTATGTTAACTCTAGCTAGTTTTAAGTGATCGCTAACTTTGCACAAGTATCTCACCATTTTGTTCTACTAAAGTGTTGCTTAACATAAGAACCATCTGCATGAAAGAACTTAGGAAAGATGAACAAAAAGGATTTAGCCAACCTGACCATCTCCTTGTTCTTAAAGAACTGCACACACGGTGTACCCATAATTCCAGCAGCTTCTGCTATTTCTGGATCTTCTTCAATGTCAATCTCAACAAAATGTACATTTTGATCAAACTCATCAATCACCTGTCATCAGTCATGTATCCACAAGGGCAAAAAAGTCAAGCACGTTGTGAAATGAGAACTAAGTGAAATACAATACAAGGAATCTACAGTCTGATCAAGGACCTTGATCCATGCTCCATAAATACTTCTCCAACAGTTAATTATGCTAGCCTCACGGTACAGTTGATAATGAGATATTAAGAGAATTTCACGTATCTTTACCAGTGTAAAAAGTAAAACAGAATCCTCTTAACATTATGCAAACAATACTAGAAATCTAACAATATATGGATTTCCAACATAGGAAAACATTGATATGAAAAAACATGGATTCGCATGGAAACAAATAGCTTTACATATACTACACTTTGTGGAAGGAGGGTATACCACTTTCCAAAAGTGTCAAACCCTAACACACAAAAGATTACTGAGGAACATAGATCATCCCGTATAAGGATTAAGCTTTGGTATAAACTCTCACTACCTTGTTCCTTTCAAGTTCTCTCATCTCCTTATGGCTTCTTTTCAGAACCAATTTAGAACTAGAGTTTTATATAATAGTCATGAAGTTGGTATCTTTACTCGATACGGAATTGACATATGTAAAGCATCCATACAACAACTAATGACTTTTGAAGCATGAGATCGAAAGAAAAGTTCTCAAGGAATCAGTTTCCTTTTCTCAAAATTGCCAAATTATTCAACAACGTACCCATTATTTGATCTTTCATATAAAAGATGACTCAAAAGTAGGATGTCCATCACACCTACCACTTACAAATGTTTCAGTCACTACAAACTTTAACGAGAGAAATAATCACACAGAGCAACAAATTCTCTATAAAAATATTGAAAGCACATGTAAATCATAATTGAAGTATCATGGTTAACTGTAAAGTACGAACCTAAAAATGCCAACAAGTTGAGCAAAACATACCTTGCTAAGAATTGGCTTTAGTGTCCTACATGGACCGCATGTTGGAGCCGTATACAACACACATATGAGTCTAGGACTTTCATGGTAGAGTTTCCTCAGAGCATACTGAGGGAAGAAAATCAAAAGGTACGCCAAGGATTTAAGTCATTATCAGAATAGATAAGAGGTTCAAATGAAATGTGAAATGAGATAAGATTTCATTCTGTTAATGCTAGGATCTTATTCTTGGTGTTAACACGCACCTGACCCTTGTGTTTTGTGAGTGTAATGTCAAAGCCCTCCTTAACATCCCTGTCTGTGAGTTCCTTCTTAACCTCTTCTCTTTGTGGCTGTCAAGTAGAGATCATGTAAGTTTAGGCGCAATCACATCAAATAAACACGATTCATGATGCAAATGAAAAGCCAATAGAAACAATTAATACCAATGGGAGTTGAACTCTAACTTTCTTTGTAAAGATTAATTTAGAAAGCCAAACTTCTTCACAAAATAGAAGATAAATGTTCCAAAGAAAAGATGCCTTCGTTACACACACTATTATGAAGGTTAAGTATAAGATTTTGTGAACAAATACTTAAAGATAAAATATGTTTTTTTTTCCCTTTAAACTCTAAAATCACAAAAGGGGAAAACAAGAATAAAACGAATGGCACTCTTGATGAGCTGTTGAAAGAAAGAAAAAAAATAAGTATGGGCTGCCAGGACAAAAGAAAAGAAAGGCAACGGCTCTGTGAATGGCGTATTAGAAAGAAACAGTAATAACGCTCTTAATGGGCCGCCAAAAGGAGACACTGGAAAGCAAGACAGATGAGTGATAACGACCCTCTCAATGGATTACCAGAAGAACGGAGAAAGATAAAATAGAACAAAGTAGTGAGTCTAAAGAAGAAAAAGAAACAAAGGAGCTTATGTTCTTACTATGTGAAATTGAAAGTGAAGACAGGGAAAAGAAAGTAAGAATTTACAGACCGATTTAACATGGTTTGGTTGTATTATTCACTACATCCACAAATACAAAAACTAGGAAAGAACTTCAAGTGTATTATTCACTAGGTTTAATCCATTATTGGTAATAATAGTGTAGTATTCCAATATAGGAAAATATAATATCCCTAATTAACTAGCCATCTTTTTGCCACAGTTGTTACTTTGTTTCTTCTATCAACATAATGAAATAACTTCTCCACTTGTACACATTACTCAATATCTAAAGATATACACAATTATCGTTTGGTTTCAACCTTTCCTTGGTAACTAAATGAAGAAATCTTAACACGTCAGTTGCAATCACTGAAAATAACAAAGTAGCAATTCAAAATGATCACTAAGATCCTGCCACAACTGCATGTCAAATCCAGTATGCTATCATCAACGAACAAAGAGTAAAAAGAAGAGAAAGAACTATAAGGTTTCTAGTTGTTCACAAGCATATGATGCTAACGTATCTCTATTCTCTATCATAGTCATCCATATCACGAGCTATGCAGTTTTTACCTTATCAAACATGCAACAGAAAACACTTCCAATAACTCATATTCTTTCTGCCTGTTTCTTTTTCTATTCTTTTAATTTGTTCTTTTGTTTGATGACAAATGAATACTAGATGAAAAAATTCAAGTACCTGGTGAAACTCTATAAGCAGATTACTGCTCACAAGGTATCTCTCAACTGACAAAGCAGCAATACATCCTGATCCAGCAGCTGTTACAGCTTGCCTCCACTCGTGATCCTACTCAACAAACAGAAACAGGTTCCCAAATAATTCATCCTATTTGACCAAAAAAGCATTAGTATATCTACAGTTTCTTTGACAAAAAGAATGTTTTGTCAGCATATTAGAAAGCTAGATGTTATGAATTT
The DNA here is from genome assembly GCA_024520975.1 of Erythroxylum areolatum. Lineage (NCBI taxonomy): Eukaryota > Viridiplantae > Streptophyta > Magnoliopsida > Malpighiales > Erythroxylaceae > Erythroxylum > Erythroxylum areolatum. The sequence continues at coordinate 52,219,873 of JANIJH010000005.1, forward strand.
ATCAAAAAAGAAAAACTACTAGAATCTGGAAATAGCTCTAAAATGTAGAATGTTAAAATAATGTAATTTTAGAATCCATGTTCCATGGTGAACCAGAGAATTTAAATAAATATATTTTTTAAGAGAATCCAAAGAGAGGCTCATTTTAGCCCACTTATGAGTCGTCCTGACAGTCATTAGGTTGCTACTCTTATTCTCCTGAAAACATAAATCACTAGAAGGAAATTGATGTTTTGAGTCAGGGAGTGCTACAGCATGTATAGAAAGATCATGGAGAAAGTGAAAGTAACATAGGACATAAAACCCCACGGCTGTACCTGTACATCTCCAGCTGCAAATACACCTTCAACGGACGTACTGGCAGTACCGTCCTTAACCAACACATAGCCTGTACTGTCAAGTTCAACTTGGCCTTGCAATAATTGGCTATTCGGGAAATGACCAATACCATAGAACAAGCCCTTCGCTTCAAGCACAGATTCCTCCCCAGTGTCAACTTTTCTGAGCAAAATACCAGACATCTGACCTTTTGTATTGCTAGCAACATCCACAGTCTCCGTATTGAAGTGCACAGTTATATTTGGGTTGTTGAACACTCTGAAACATTCGTGATAATGAACCTGTTAAGCAAAGATTCAGGAAGTTGAAAGCTCAACATAACAATTGCTCATTAGTACATAATTCAGGGCTGAGACTGAAAATCAGGGTAAGCAAAAAAGATATGAGAAATAGTCACCATGAGGCAACTATAAATGACAAATTTAAACAGTTTCGATCTTTCTCAAGTATCTATATTCTGAATTCCAAGCCCTGTATTTGAACAAACAAACTTCATCATTTACAGAATAATATTTAATATAAATTTACCAAAATATCGAACGCCTTTCACATGAAAATAGTGTCTCTGAGACAAACAATAACTAACCATGAACCACAGAGTCAATGCAGTTCAATGTGATATATGTCTCAGTTATACTACAGTATATGGGGGACCTTACAAACAAGTTGTGAAGAAGATTTTACAAGTGCACATGTAATGGAAACTTCAGACAATTTTCAAAGCATAAGATCATGCAGTTCTACATTGTTATTAGCATTCTGTTGGAACTAATATTACAGCATAACGTAGAAAGAATATCCAAACAACCTAAACACAACTGATATTTCCTGTCAAAATTACCTATCTTGCATAGCTTTAGATGCCCTGAGTTGATCTTTCCGTACAAGTAAATGAACATGACGAGCATATTTAGTCAAGTATATAGCCTCCTCTGTTGCTGTATCACCTCCTCCAACAACTGCCAGAACCTGTCCCTTAAATAGTGGTGATGCACCATCACAAATTGCACAAGCACTAATTCCCCTACTCCAAAATTCATCTTCACGAGGCAATCGAAGCCTTTTTGCTGTAGCTCCAGTTGCAAAAATGATGCTGTGGCACTTGACCTGACAGGTTATGTAATTAAGAATCTCTAATCAAAATCGTGAAGTAGAATGATCATTTTCCCTTTGCAGAACAAGTAATAATGAATCACTGGAGAGAAATAAGTGAAGCACATTGGCCACAGCCATTATTTATTAGTCATACAACATACTCTATCCATTTTATTAGATAGATTTACTAGAAGTGTAAGCTGTGCATGGATTATTTTTAATTGCCATGACCTTCTTTCCTTTCAACATTTGCGTATCTTTTTTTCCAGTTGAAACAAAAATAAAAAGAAAATGAGTAACTGCTGTACTCAATCAAGTTATGCCATTAGCAAAACAAACAAAACTCTGTATTCTGGGAGATGCTGAAATTGCATACAGAAAGCAATTTAATCAATGTTGACACCAGAAAAGTTATTTATGCAGTGGGAAACAAAGATGCACACTCGAGTCTCCAAGTTTGCATAATTGAAACAGTTAATAAAACCACACCTACACAAAAGGTATGCCATCAAATCATATATCACCTTGCGTTCACCACTTTTTACAGTGAAGGGATTGCTTTTAACATCAACATATTCAACATCTTCTTGGAACAGTTCTGCTCCCCAGCGTTCAGCTTGGCGTTTCATTCTGGTAAACACAAAAGTTAAGACTATTTGTTGTTGAGGAAACCGTAGTTCAAATGAATATAAACGAATGGTCAGATATTCAAATGAATATAAACGAATGGTCAGATATCAATAAGCCAATGATGAACTATAGAAATGTAAATAGAAGTGATTTTATTATCCTTGTTACCTATCCATCAAATCTGGACCGGTTATTCCATCTGGAAATCCAGGAAAGTTCTCCACTTCGGTGGTAGTCATCAGCTGTCCACCAGGCACACCACCCATTTGATACCCCTCAAAAACTACTGGTTTCAAATTTGCACGAGCAGCATATATAGCTGCTGTGTATCCAGCAGGACCGGAACCTATAATTACCAGATTCTCAACCCCTTCAACTGCATAAACAAATTTAATGTCAGCATACTATTTCATACTCCATGTCTATCAATAGTTGTCATTGATGCAAGAATTAGAAAAAAGATTTGATTAAGAACTAAAAAGAATCCATTCTGTGAACCTCTAAGCTGGAGAAGAAACTAGCATGTTAAGTTCTTAGAAAGGTTTCAAATAGTACATAAAATTGAACTTGAAAATTTATAGTACAATCAGCAAGAGATTGTTACAGCCCTCAATTCATGGAAAGAAAAGGCCTGACGAATTGCATTCCAAACGTAAGCACTAGTTGTCATCAAAGAGTAGAGAATATATATCAACTTCCTTGATTGTAGACATATCTTGTGTATATATATTTAACTACCCATTAATATTTAACTCAGTTTCAGTGCAGAACAAAATACACTAAAAAAAACTTTGGTTCACCAACAGAAAATGACATACCAAACTAACACATCAGCATTGAAAGACTTGAATCAAATTGAGCCCGAATGCATTACCATGTTGTATTTAACTTCAAAACAAAAACCATACAACTTGAAAGTTACATCCAAGCGTAGGATTCCTGTGTCTTGTTCCACATTCTATCTATGTAACTAGTTCTCCTTCACAAAAATCCATCTTCACGCACACAGAGAAGGCTAAACATACGTATAATATCAAACAGATAGCTAGAGAGAGAGAGAGACCTTGAGAAGGAGGTGGGTCAGTGGAAGCTTTGACCCGAAGAGTACTGGAAGAGAAAGTTTGAGTAGTTGGGTTGACACAGAGAGAGCGGCGGAGACTCTGAAGCGTACGATTTCTGAGGAAGAAGAGAGAGTGAGGAAGAGTGGCGGCTGCGGCGGATGTTGTGGTGGTGGTGGGGTGAGGAGGAGGGGTCCCGACTCCGGCTGTTATCTTCAAGCAAGGAGTCATATTGGTTTCAGACCATACAACTAATTCAAGCAAAAAGAGAAAAAACAGACAAACAACAACGTCCGCAGTTGCAAATGCTGCGTCATCTATGTTTATATAAAAAAGACTGACATGGTTTTGGTTTCTGTACCATATATACACACTTCTCCCCAATTTGAGCTTTACTTTTACAAATTGGTGTTACAATATATTAACTAATTTCACACCATTCTGTTTATTTTTTTTAAAGAATTGTATGTACTTCTATTGGAATTGGCTTAGATCATTAACTCATAGCAATTGAATTGGTGTGTGACTGTGCCTTTCCAGTTTCCAACTCCAAAAGAACCTCGACTTCGAAGTATGAAGTGGCCTATAACCGTCGTTAACTGTCGAGGAAATGTAGAATTAATGTCCTTACTGGTCCAACTTTTCTTGTCCAAACATTTACGCCTTTTGGTTTTTTTTTTTCCAATTTAGTTTTAACATCAACGTTATAATATTTTTATAAATAATACTTGAATTAAAGATTAAAATTAATTAATTTTATTAACTATTTTGAATAATTAAATTTATTTTAGCCTCTTACATGTAATTATTAATTACAATTTTTCACATTTTTTATTAAATAATATTTTCTAACCTTCTGAAATCCAAACAAGATCGATTACTACCCTGATATATCTTGTTTGGATTAGAATATTAGAATACTTCTGAAATCCAAACAAGATTATATATATATATACGAAAAAGAAATTTAATTTTCGAGATGGATTATATGACAAAAATATGAAAATCAAACTATACGTTAAACGAATGAAACATGACCATTTAAAGAAGAATATAATTACTTATATATATAACTACTGCAGATCAATATTATCAATATCCTACAGGTACCGGTACTGTTATCATTATAGGATTTAAGTTCTAGTACAGTATTATACTGGTATCGATCAATATCAGGTACCACTTTTAGTAATTTTTTAAATTTATAAAATAGTCCATGAAGGTTTTTAAAATTGTAAAATAGTTCTTCAATATATTGTATTGTAAAATATATAATTTTACATTAATTATGTCTCCAAAAATCATAATAATGAAAATTTAAATTAACAATAATGTACTTATTTTTATTAATATTAGTTTTTGTATATTTCCCATATAAATAATAACTACAGTTGATATGAAAAAAATCATTTAATCATCATATAAATATAAAATTAAGAATAATATAAAATATTTAAAATATTACAATTTCATCATATAATAAATAATAATTACATCAAAACAACAAATAAAAAGAGTAATAAATATTCATAACTCTCTAACAATTACAATTTACAAAGAACCAACTAGAAATGAAACCTGAAATAAAAATATTTACAATCATATTGCACATATGGAATTTAAAATATACATCAAATATAAGTAAAATTAAAAAAGAGGGGAAACAAAAACAAAAACTTCATTCAATCGAATACCCATTAAAAGTACAATGATCCTAATTCTCATTTGATACAAAATCATGATCATTGAAAGGAGCGCCATCATCATCATCATTCAAATTCATAGTACCAAATAACATCTCAATATTTTTCCATCTATGATTATCTTCCAAGTCACTCTCATCTGTCAAACCAGATTCCTCATAAACTCAATCCACCAAAAGATCCATATGATCAAGGTAAATTGGATCTACAAAACTACTTGTTTTATTAAGAGTCTTAGTAAATAATAAAATAAAATTATATGAAATTATATATACCTTAATAATGATAATAACATACCTTTCTCCAAGCTTTAAATTGTACTGAACAAAGACCAAGGCATTCAATCTTTTGTGCTCCAATCTATTCATTTTCTTGAAATGGATGAATTTAAATGTTTTCCAATTCCTTCAAAAACATTGGGTCCTTTAAAGAATTAATTTCATAAATAGAGCTACTCAAAAGTTTACTTATGTAGTCATCAATTGAAGGAGCTTTGTATCTTAGGCTGTAAGAGGCAATTATATCTACCATAGGTTGATAATAATAAAAATGGGAATCATTAAATGTTATACCTGAATCATACCACCATCTAGTCATTGCCATATCCATATTATAAGTCGCATCTCTTGATTATAAGGCAATATGAATTGAAAGTTGAATTTCAAAAGTTGTTGGTGATGCAAAAAACTTAGACACTTGTCTTCTTCCTTTCCTAACTTCAGGTGCAACATTTACTTCTTGTTGGGTAAGAATACTACCACCTTCAACGTTCCCACTATCATCCTGAACACCAATAAATAAACTTTTTCTACCAATTTCATAATTCAGTCTTTGCCTCCTATCTTTCTCATGGTCATATTCTTTAAGCAAAGCCTTCATTTGTCATTTCACATCATGACTCACTTTTTACAAGGCTCCGCATCACCTTTGACGCCTGTTAAATGCTTCTTTAATATGATGATTCCTCTACCTTTCAAATGCTTGTTACAAAACAAATAAATGATATGGTTCTTCATTCCAAGAACCAATCCAACATAAGCCCAAGTTGGATCATTGTATCTTCCTGAATCGGTTGAATTATTAAGAGTACTTGAACTTCTTTCCATTTATCTATAATAATGACACATATCAAAATTATCTTAACAACTTAATAAAAATTAAAAAACATATAATTTCATTATCAACTACTATCATAAAATAAGTATTGTTTAACTCAAAAGTCAAAACTAACACAAAAACACATACATCTTATACACAATTACATAATTGCACATATACATCTTATATAATATAACTCATTTTGTATGATTACATCATATAAAATTCAATTTTATCCAACACAATTCACTAATAATTCAAAAACCAACAATTCAAGTATTCAACATACACAATACACATATACATATTATATAATATAACTCATTTTACGTGATTACATCATTCAACTATAGACTAAAGATATACACTGTTGGACCCCGATCCTTGAGTGGAAATTAGAAATGTGAGTATGAAAGTAAATGAATGTGTTGGTGTATAAAGTGAG
>JANIJH010000005.1:52235895-52247636 GCA_024520975.1 Erythroxylum areolatum
CAATTTTTTAATACCTCAAGATAGAGAGATGAAGAAATTAATCACACCTAAAACCTAATTGAATCCCCTGAGAACAGCAGAAGAAATACATTCTTTCAAGAGTACATACACCCTAAGGACATATATATCAATAAATTCAGAAGAAATTCTACTGTCTTCCTTTTCTCGAAAGAAAGAATTTCTATTGTTGACTTAAAAGAACCCTAACAACAATTGTTGAGCTCTGATCATTCTCCACAGAGGAATAAAAAAACATAAAAAATCTCAAATGAACAACCAATCTTTTTTTACCAAGAAAACTCAAGATTAATATGTGCAGAAGAAATCGAATTATTTTTTAAGAACTAAACGAAGGTAGTGAGAGAAAACCCTAAACTGGAAACAAGATTTTCAAGCGGGTGAATCTAACAGTCACGCACACTTACAAGCAGGCAGAAAATGTATCAAAAGAGATGGAAACATAGCTGGAATCAAATGTGGTCTTTTTAATGTAGAAAAGGAGAGACATAAGACGAGGTGCACGAGATGAGATGGATGCACACACGGGACGAAGAATGAGGAGACTGAGACAGAGGACAAGGCGACATGACACGAGACAGAGGACGGTACGAGACGTACACACGGAGGACGATGGAACAAAGCTAGAGGAGGAAGAAAACGAAGGAAGCACAGAGGCAAGAGAGAGGCAGCCCTTCGGTCTTCTAAGGAAGAATCTCAAGTTGGCAGTTTTAAGAAAATCAATTGTTTATGCTCCTCAAAGGCGGAATGTTTTAACTACGGCAACTGTGACGTTTTATTCAACAAAACGTCGTGGTCTCTATTTCATGACGTTTTATTAATAAAACATCGTAAAAGGTCTTATAAATATGTGACGATTTTATAAAACGTCGCAGAAAATTAGAACTTTTAATGACATTTTTTAAACGTCACGAAAAGTCTTCACAATCCATGACATTTTATTAATAAATCGTCGCGAATTGTCTTATTTTCTTGTAGTGCCTCCGAACCGGCATCATGATACCTAGCCCTTCATAGGTCTTTCCCGAAAAAATGCTTCAGCCCCCATTTTACTAACCCTACAGAAGTTGCCTGCATCTCTCTTCACGCCTCCACTGTCTTCTGTTCACTGTTTACTCCACTGTGCTGTAGCTCGATGGGACAATTTAATGTCTCTCTGGTCACTTAAATCCTCCCATCCTCTTGCTCCTCAGCGCTGCATTTAACGTATAGGTGAATTGCCTTCCTCTTCTCGCAAGCTCCAGCCTCTACGCCTCCACGCTAGTAAGCCACCAAGTCGCCCCTTCTCCACGGCTGGCTGCTGCACTTAAAGCCTTCCCTTCATCTGCATTTCATACAGATTTTCTGTGTTAAATATAGACCCATGCACGCCTCAACTTCCACTATAGCGTCTAATTTGACAATTAAATGTTTCTTGGTTTTTAAGTCCCCTTTGCCGAGCTCTTGGGACGTAGTGTTTAATGCATGCGTTAAACGCTTCTATTGCTGTCGTGTTTTCTTATTATTTACTGGTCCTTGCTTGGTTAATGTCGCTGCTATTTTGCTTCATTCCAGCTACTGTGTTATTTTATTTGGCAGCTTCTTTTTGTCTTCTTTTGTTTTTTCTTTCTTGTCTTTTAATTTTTTTTCTTCTTGCTCTATGAAGACAAGTAAAAATTAATCTTCCGAAAATGACCTATAGGTCATACTTTCGACTCACTTAAACTTCTTTGCTTCCAAATTGTACCTTAAATCATATATGAATTAAAGAGAGTATCTTAAGCATTTTTATGTCAATAATCGCTAAGTGTAAATGATTAAATATATCAACAATTAAACACATATCAACTATGCTATGTGAAACGAATCTTCCTAAGTACTTCTGGGCAGAAGCTGTAAATATAGTTTGTTATATTCAAAATAGAGTATTTTTGCGAACTATTTTAAATAAAACTCCATATGAATTATGGAAGGGAAGAAAGCCAAATATTTCTTACTTTCATCCTTTTGGTTGCAAATGCACTATTTTGAATACAAAAAAAAAAAGGATAAGTTTGATTCTAAGATTAATTTAGGAATTTTCTAGGTTATTCAATTACTTCTAAAGCTTATAGAGTTTGTAATCTTGTCTCTAAATCTGTTGAAGAGTCTATACATGTAAAATTTGATGATGATTCTCATCTAGATAAAAGAGACAATTCTAATGATGAAACTCTATCTACTCCTTTAGTTAATAACCTAGACAATTCACCACCAGATGATCCATTTGATAAAGTAGTAGATATTTATGAAAATATTAGCTTAAGAAAAGACTGGGGATATAAATCTTCTCATCTAGAAAACTTGATTATAGAAGAGACATCAGAAGGAGTGAGAACTAGATTTAAATTTAGAAGAGAGGTCAATATAGCATTTGTTTATAAATTATAACTTAAGAAAATTGATGAAGCTCTTCAAGACGAAGCTTGGATTTTAGTTATGCAAGAGGAGTTAAATCAATTTACAGGGAATAAAGTTTGGTCTCTAGTTTCTAATCCATCCAATAAATCTATTATAGGAACTAGATGGGTATTCACAAATAAACTAGACGAATCAAGAAAAGTAACTCATAACAAAGCAAGATTAGTAGCTTAAGGCTATAATCAACAAGAAGGAATATACTATAATGAAACATATGCTCCTGTAGCTAGACTAGAAGCTATTAGGACTTTTCTTGCATATGTTGTTTTTCATAATATAAAACTGTTTCAAATGGATGTGAAAAGTGGATTTTTGAACAGTTTTATAGACGAAGAAGTTTATGTAAAACAACCCCCAAGTTTTGAAGACATTAATAAACCAGATTATGTGTATAAATTTCATAAAGCTTTGTATGGATTAAAACAAGCACCTCGTGCTTGGTATGATCGTCTGAATTTGTTTTTGATTAAAAATGACTTTATTAGAGGTAAAGTAGATAAAACATTATTTAGGAAAAATATTAAAAATGATTTTATCATTATACAAATATATGTAGACGATATCATCTTTGGTGCAACTTCTAAAAAATTATGTTCAAATTTTGAAAATCTTATGAAAAGTGAATTTGAAATGAGTATGATGGGTGAATTAAAGTTCTTTCTTGGTGTACAAATTAAACAAACTGAAGAAAAGATTTTTATTCATCAATAAAAGTATATCAAAGAACTTTTAGTCAAATATAAAGTGAAAAATGTTAAACCAATGTCAACTCATATGCATCCTTTAATCGTCTTAACTAAGGATGAAGTTATATTGATCAAACTCTTTTCAAAGGAATTATTAGTTCTTTGCTTTACCTAACTACAAGCAGACCTGATATAATATTTAGTGTTTGTTTGTGTGCAAGATTTCAAGCAGATCCTAAAGAATCTCATTATATTGTTGTTAAAAGAATATTGAGACTTAGTAGGTTCTACTAATCTTTGCTTAATGTATGAGAAAGATAAAGATTTCAGGTTAATTGGCTACTGTGATGCTAATTATGCTGGAGATAGGATTGATAGAAAGAGTACAAGCGAAGGTTGTCACTTGTTTGGTCATAATCTATTTTCTTGGTCAAGTAAGAGGCAAAGTTAAATTGCTCTATCTACTACAGAAGCTGAAAACATGTCAGCTACAAGCTGTTATTCACAGATGTTATGGATAAAGTATCAGTTAGATGATTATTCTATCCAAGAAGATCAGATTCCAATCTTTAGTGAGAACACAAGTGCTATTAATCTCTCAAAGAATCCAATACAACACTCAAGGGTAAAGCATATTGAAGTTAGATATCATTTTATAAGAGACTATGTACAGAGAGGGATCATCAATTTACAATTTGTTGAGACGAATCAACAATGGGCAGATATCTTCACAAAACCCTTAAGTGAAGACAAATTCAAGGAAATTAGACGAAACGTAAATATGGTGATGTTAAATGACCATTCGTTTGAAACTCCATAATCCAGATGATTCATCCTGAAAAAGCTGAAAAGTCGTAAGTTTTCATATTAACTAGTAACGGTAACTTTCACTCGGTAGTTTCAATTTCATGATTATTGGTGGATTAGTTAAAAAACGTTACAAACCGTAACTTTTCAAGAATGTATATAAAAAGAAATCATCTAAAAATCTGCAACACCTTACACTCTAGAATTTTCTTGAAAAACTTTGAAACCGACTTGTTTAAAGTGCTCTCATCAAAAGCGATCCAACCCTTTGTTCTAAACATCAAATCCTTCTCATTTCATTTCATATATTTCTCTCAATTTTTTCTACATATTAACCTCGCTTGTTTAAGTGAAATACATTTCTGTGTTTAGTGTTTATCTTTTACAGATTAAAAAAATGCTGAAATCTCTTATCTATGGAAGACTCGTCGATTTCACATCCCTAAAGAATGATCGGATGAATATCGAACCTGATATTGAAGTAGTTGGATGGAAGAATTTCCTCAAGATCCGAGAGATTGTGTATCTGAATGAAATATATGAGTTCAGGAAGAATGCAAAGGTGGTAGACAACACCTTGGTATCGATGTTAGATGGGTTGTTAGTAATAATCACACAAGATTCTATTGTGAAGGCTATTGAGTGTCCAAATGGAGCAGAATTGTTTAACAATATATATTGGATCACTCAAATTCATATAGACAAAGCCAATATCAATCGACAACTATATGGATCCAGTAATCCAGGAGTCAAGAAGTCTTCAGCCCTCATTTCGAAGGCTCGGGTTCTTCACTCACTTCTTCTCCATTGTATCCTACCAAGAGCAGGATCAAAGGACGTGGTGACAATGAATGATGAACATTGTTTGTTCATCTACTCACTCACCAACTTGTTAATCTTCCATTCTTGATTCTGAAGTACATAAAAAGGCTAGGGAGGATTATCATCTAAAGAGTGGTTCTTTGCCTTACGGTATGCTATTAACAAGATTCTTTAAAGAATCTGGAATCCTACTTGATAGAGGAAACATAGTAAAGATGAATGTTAAAAGTGTTATCAATGCCTCTAATATTCACAAAAAGGGGATCAAGACTGAAGCCGAAGCGGATGTAGATTTCACGCCAAAAGCATAGTCTAAAAGGGAACTTTCAATAAGACGAAGTAGGAAAGAAAATGTTCTGTTTGAAATATAAGCAAAAACTCGATCGTCTAGAAGAATATCAATAGAGGTAAAGGTTAAACAATCATCTAATGAGTTGATACAAGCCAAGACGTTTTTAAAAAAAAGGAAAGCAAGGTTTGACAACCAACTCATCAAGTGTCTTTAAAGAGGAAAGTTGAGATGCTCCAATCACAAAAGACACAGACTGTTGAAAAGAAGATGAAGTCATCATCTAAATAGCAGCTAGTAACGTACAACCCTCCACAACCGATAAAGAAAGAAGATTTGAAGATGAAGGTCACAGAAGAATCAATACCTGATTGTAACAGAGGTTCAATTATCATCAGAGAACCTTCTAAACAGAAAGTTAAGGTTCAAGTTGAACCTATAATAGTATGTCATGCAGCTTAACTTGTAGGCATCTATGTATCACATCATATATCAAGGGAATCAGGAAGTAATTTTGGAGCATCTACCAAAGACGAAAGCTTCAAGGTAGTTGGCATAATATCAGAAGGAAGGTACAAAAGTATCACAATTGAAGGTATCGATTTTAACTTAGAAACCTTTGTACATTTGCTCATTCATTTCAAACCCTTAGGTTTCATTACTTCAGTTAAAAATATTTTACACCTTCTAGGGCAATCGATTTACATATTACCCTCAATTAAAATTATAGAATTAGACGATTCACCTAGAAAACCATCTATCTTTGAACACATTCGTCCACTTAGTGAAATACTACAAGATGCCACTGTTAAATCGGAGCTCTTGAAGAATTTCATCAAATGGACTGAAGCTAGTCACAAGCAGATGGAAGTTCAGGAAGCCTTAGCTAAAAAAATTGAGGAAATTAATACTAAGGTTGATGAACTAGGTGATGCAGTAGGTGATCTTCATGAGGAAATAACACTTCTATGTGTTTCTATAGAAGAAGACCTCAAGACGATCCGCACTGATATTCAACAAATGTATTTTGAAATTTTGAAGAGTTTAAAATGAACTATCTTTTTAATTAACAACAAATAGGGGGAGAACAGTAAAAAGGAGAATTATAATTAGAAATTTTTTATTTATCATTGTATATCTTGCTTTATTCGTCTGAATATTATTTTTTTCTTCTAATATTATGATTATTTGTTATCAACAAAAAGGGAGAGATTGTTAAGTCAAGAAGACTTCACTTCTTCTATTGATTTTGATGAAAGTCAAATAATAATAATAATAATAATAATAATAATAATAATAATAATAATAGAAGTGTGTGAACTATTTTGATGAATTTGTTAAGTGCGCAGATAAATGTAAGTGGCACAAATCATCAAATCAAGATGATACTTAAGTAAAAGCTAAATAAGACAAAGCGTCTAAGATGGATCAGACGAAGTGATTATGTCTAAGACACCAGACAAAGCATACAAATCTAAGCAAGACGATCTAATTGAAGAATGTACTAGAACGTTAGTTAGTTGGAGTTGGTTATAGGACTTTACTAATAACAGACTTTAAAAGACTCTACAAGCAGATTTCTCAAAGAAGATCGTTGGAGATTTAGGTTATAAATATTAGTTATAGTTATAAACTTAAAAAAAGGGAGAATTTTGAATGTATAAAACATACTTAGAGAAATTTTGTGCTCAAGTGCCCACGTTGTGAAAAATATTCTGAGAGAAAAGAAAGAAAGAAAAAGAGCAAATACATCTATAACGTGAAGCTCAAACAATATCTTTTCAAGTGAAAGAAAGGCTAGAGCCTAAAGAGGCTCAAGAAGCAGATAAAGAATACTTTGTGAAAGAGACCTGAAGAAGCTATACAAGTGTAGAAATAATACTTGTAACGTTAAAGGAGATAGTGAAATCTCAGACGAACTCTGAGGACTGGATGTAGCCCAAGGTTAAGGGTGAACCAGTATAAATCATGGTATTATATTCTCTAACTCTTAACTCTTTAATTTTTTTGTTGTTAGAAGAATAGATACTAATTTTCACTATTGCATTACTCATCAAATTAAGTGAGTTGTTTTGTAAGCATTTGAATGTGTCAAGAAAATCAAGAAGATTTTAAAGATTAATATCTTAGATGATTTAACACAATTCAACCCCCTTCTTATGTATTTTACATATTATACGTGATTTCTATATTAACAAGTGATTTACTTCATAACCATGTTCGACTACGCTACAGTCGATTTAATTGGTGTAGAGTCCAGCATCGTAAGACCTATTGTCTAGGCAAATAACTTCAAGATTAAGTCAAGCATTATCCAGATGGTGTAACAGTCATTACAATTCAATGAACTCAGGGATGAAGACCCGAACGCACGCATCTCTAACTTTTAGAGATCTGCAACACTTTTAAGATAAATGGAGCTAATGATGACACCATCAGTCTGCGTGTATTTCCATTCTCTTTAAGAGAGAAGGTTAAGTAATGGTTGAATTCCATGCTACATTCTTTATTAACTACATAGGAACAAGTGGCAGAAAATTTTTATTGAACTACCTCCCACTTGCTAAGACTACAAAATTGATGAATGTTATCTCCTCCTACTCCTAAAATAAAGGTGAATCCTTTTACGTCACATGTGAGAGATTTAAAGAGATTTTGAGACAATGCCCATATCATGAGCTACCACTATGGATGTAAATCCAAACATTCTATAATGGGTTGAATCAAAGCACAACGCAGTCTATTGATGCGGCAGTTAGGGAGACACTAAACAACAAAACATCAGAAGTGGTCTAGGATTTAATAGAGGATATGGCCATGAACAACTCCTATTGGTGCCTAGGTAGATCATGAATGATATGTACTTAATTGATTATACATTTATTCCTTAATACTTGGTGATTAATGCTATGAAATGATTAAGAAACTCATTTTGGTTCATATTTGGATTTAGGTACTTGTAAGTTTAAGAGCTAAAATGAGTTAAAAGCACATTCCTTGAGTCATTCTCTTGATTTCAAATTCATTTATCATTGTGGAATAAGAAGGAGCTGGATCAGATTGAAGATGGGCTAAGAAAATGCAAGAAATGAAGAATTCACCATGTAGCGCAAGATGCACGGTCGTGCATCAACTTGCATAATTGTGCATATTGAATATTTTGGTTTGCACAGTCATGCACATTTTAGAAATGTGCATTTTATTAATGATGCATAATTAGGCACAGTTGTGCACCTAATTGTGCATATGCCCAAAAACTTAGTTTTTCCTATAAATTGTCATTTTGAGGCCAAAGGAAGAAAAATTGTTTTGGGAGCTTGTGAAGGGGCAGAACACTCACTCTTTGGAGACTTATGGAGGGCGAAGCTTCCTTCTTCCAGTTTAAGGGTGAAATCGACACTAAGCATCATATTTGAGCATATCGTCATTGTATATTGTAAATCTCTCTCTTTGGGGATTGTTTATGTTATTCTATGTCAATTGATTTGGGTATTTGTGTAAAGATGATCTGAATGTGTTCATTGCTAGATTGATCTGTTTTGCTTATTGATAATATGACTATCCGAATAAATCTAGAGAGCTTGTTCTAGGTCGATTGATAATTAGATTTAGTTAAAGAGCTTATTTTTTATTAAACACGATCTAAGGGAAAATCGTGGTTAACAGAGCTTACTATTAACTTACTATTAATAGTTTATAAGAATGGTATGAAAACAAAATGAAAATGACGTATGTTTAATTGTATGTAGGCTGAGATTAAATCGAGAACTAGATTTCAAATGCATTCATCACTTTCATCAATTTTGACTGTTTGAATTAAATTACTTTCTTCTATTTAATTTTACTTTATTTCCTCAATTGCATCTAACCAACCCCCTTTTATCTTAAACATCAATTATTTTCATTGCAAAAGTTACACATACATTCCCTGGAGATACGATTCCTACTCAGCACTGTTATAAAATTTAGTTGAATAGAGTTAGGTTTATTTTTTGATGCATTTGACACGCATCAACAAACCAATACGCTAGAGGGAGTATACGAATTATATACAGTGGTGCAGTTGGTAAGTCAAGGAGTATTGACCTGTAATTCCCTATCCTATCAGATTAAAGATAAATCTGTTGGAGGCATAGTTAGATAGATTCCTCAAACCTTTTAGAACAACTTAAAAATAACTTTACCTTTATTGAATCTCTTTTGTAGTTACCAAAGAACACCGAATCTTCAAAGGAGCAATCATTCAACAAGGAGGAAGTGAAGAAGTTAGAGACTTTAGTGTTAAGCGAGGAGCACTCAATTAAGAAATTCAAACTACTTGAGAAGCAACTTGACGCAGGGAGTTTTTATATCCATTGCACAATTAGTAGTTTAAAAGTAGATAACACTTTAGCCGACCTAGGGGCTGACATTAATATGATGCCTTTTACTTTGTTTAAAAAAATGGGAACAAGAGAACTTGAACTGACTAGTATATGTGTGCAACTAGATGATAGATCAATGAAGTATCCTAAGGGAATCGTATAAAATTTACCAATCCA
The DNA here is from genome assembly GCA_024520975.1 of Erythroxylum areolatum. NCBI lineage: Eukaryota > Viridiplantae > Streptophyta > Magnoliopsida > Malpighiales > Erythroxylaceae > Erythroxylum > Erythroxylum areolatum. The sequence goes on from JANIJH010000005.1 coordinate 52,245,498, forward strand.
GGTTAATAAGTTTACATTCCCAGTTGACTTTATAATTCTTGACATAGAGGAGGAAACAGAAATACCTCTAGTCCTTGGTCGACCCTTCTTAACGACTGCCAAGTCAATGATAGATGTTGATGAATGAAAGTTAACTTTAAGGGTAAAGGATGAAGAGGTTATATTTAGAATCTCTAATGTGTGTAGCCATTCTCTTGAATTTATTGATGATGTCGAAGCTAATGACTTTTGTCAAGATATTTTACAGGATCCTACACTTAAAGATCCACCTAACCATCATAAAGCAAAGAGAACAAACTGAAAGAGAAATATGGTATTAAGCCTCAAAAGGTAGTCCATCTGTAGGTTATGGAACCTAAGGTAAGGCTACAACAACTTAATTTATATAAGCCACCTTGAGCATAAAAGGTATGTCGAGCTATCAACGTTAAACAAACATTACATGGGAGGCAACCCATGGATTTGACAATTTAATGTTATTTTGTTTTGTTGTAATGTTAGTATAAGGTCTATTTAAGTTTTCATTTTTCATATGTTTTAGGATAGAAATATTGAGCATCTAATGAGAATCTGCATAAGGATGTTAGGGCTACCTGTTAATGTGCCATAATGCTAAAGTGTAAAAATTTTATGTTTGAGCATCAAAATTTAAAGTTGCACATGTTTATAGAAAGTTACAAGCTCTCTAGACACATTGGTGTAGTTTTACACGTTTTGATACACGCCTATGTACCAAACTATGTAAATTTGTAAGAGTTGTAATTCAATAACGTACACAGTTTAATAAATAGTTGTGTATCAAAATGTGTACATCCACGATACACCATCAAAAACCATAACCCTCTTAGATATGTCATTTTTCTTTTGGCTTTATCACTCCATACCTTCGTCCCACATTTTTCCTTTCAAAATTTTGCATTTTTCAACCAATTTAACAAAACCAAAGTAAGTAGTTCTTTCAGTTTCAATTGTTTAGCATGATTAACTAGGTGTTGTGCTTTATTTAGGTGAATTTCTGCTCGAAAATGCAAGAAATGTAGATTTGGGATCTTAAATTTGGGCAAAATTATTTATGATTATGGTTTGGAAGTTAATTATTTTTATTACCTAATTGAGTTCATATCTTAATTTGTTTAATTGTATGATTGTTGGGTTAAAATTCAACTTCAACTTTAGAATTGTACGATTTTTGCTCACTAAGTGTTTAATTATGAAAATTTTGTGTTAAATTTGGTTAATTAGTTGTTTTCAATGTAAATTGACATTCAGTCTGTGATTAATTACATTTTAATTTTGCTTTCTAGCATGAATTTAATGTTTAATTTCGTTAATTTTTTGTTATTGTACATTAGGGTTTTTAATTTCAGATTTAGGGTTCAAACTTGTAATGTAACAATTAAGTTAGCGTACTTTGTTAATTACAATATTGTTAAATTTAATTTTGAGATTAATTAGTTACTAATTTTCCAATTAAATTTATTTAAATGTTTATTTATTTATATATTTGTGTTAGTTTGAGTATCATTTCTAGGTGTTTATTGGTTCATTGTTATTTTGTTTTCCTATTTAATTATTTAGTGAGCATTATACGTGTTAAGTGTGGGGAAAAGTGTATTACATGAATTATTTGCAAAGAATCTCACAATTATCCTAAGTTTCAAGTACAATCACAAGACCACGTTGAGAGAAAGAAGTTCCACATAAGCGACAGTGAGAGGAGGGGTTATCTAGAGACCTAATGCACACCATGCGTCCAACCAAATGATCTCTGATGTTGCTTTTCAATGTTGCAACACATAAAGAACAGTATAAGAGGTTAAAGGAAAAGACGTTTATCACTGGACGTCTTATAGAGTGGTAGGCATTAGAGCATGGGGGACTAGTACAACAAGTTCGGGAGCTAATCAATGTTGGTGCCTAGCCCAAATTCTTTGACATAGTGGATCCCTCTTACCATGAGTTAACTCTAGAGGTGCTATCTATTTTTTTTGTGGAGAAGGGATGCTGTAGCATCCCAACCCTGCAGGACCCGAACCCGATATCGTGGATGATATCCGAGTCCGCGCCACACGAGAATGGTAGGCTACAACACTCAATTCCAGTACAAAACTCAGAATGCAATTTTTAAAACATTTTAGA
>JANIJH010000005.1:52251650-52261776 GCA_024520975.1 Erythroxylum areolatum
CCCCACACACACACACACACTTGCCCTTTTTTCATTTTTATTAGTTCTAATTAAACCTAATCAACCAAAATAGGAAAGAAGTTTGATCCTAAATATCTCAAAATTAAAATATTTGATTTTTAATTAAAAGCTAATAAAAACTCTTAAGGTTAATTAGCCTTAATTAAAAGTTAATTAGATTTAAACATTGACTAATCAAGTCAAATTAGAGATGATCAAATGTGATTAAAACTAACATGAACAAATTTTATATAAAAAGGAACTAATAAAAAATTCAATTGAACATGAAGTAAAACTAATTGGACACAAACAAATATGATTAAACCTAAATGGATACTTTTTTCTAACTGCAATCAAATTGAATTTAATAAGATGCAATTGCTAAAAAGGTTAAAAATAAACATAAAGTAAATCTTAACTAAAGATAAAAATAAATAAAATAAAACAAGCATATGTAAAATAACTAGACAAAAATAGATATTGACAATTGTCCCTTTTTATTATCAGTTATTTTTATGAGGTCCATTCTATGATAATAAAACATATATTACAATTAATGAATTTACTTGTAACGTTATTACTAGCTCAATTATAATGGAATTAAATAATATTTGAAAAATATAAGTTTGATAAAAATGGTAAAGTGAGCAAAAAAATCCAATTGATTAGTTATGTGATCAAAGGATGAAAAATATAAAGAAGTAAGAGCACATATATAATTCAAGTGAACTTCAAGGTAATATGATTGAGGATCAAGTAAATACAAGAAGAATAAGACAATCCACTTCTAGTGCTATCAATGAAAACTTCTTGCAACCCTTGAATTTCTTATTTTAATGGTATAGAGGCTCAATTATTACATGACTATTTACATTTAGGACATAATACCATATTTTCTCATTATAAAAAACAATTTGAAAAGGTTTTTAAAAAAATCTCTCAGTCATCTAAACACAATTTGGAAAAAAATTTTGAAATAGTTTTGAATCAATTTTAAAAATCATGGGACTTGAAGGTTTTAACTTATTTTATATAGGAAATAGGCTAGCTAAAGGATTTGTATCATCTAACTATTGGGGGTATTAAAAGTGCATATTATGTATGCTTTCTTGGAGTTACACATCAAATAGTAGCTTGGCCAATCAATGTGCCAGCCAATGGTGCATTAGTTAGTTGAAGGGTCGGGTTCAACTAATTGATGGTGTTTTCTAACACTAGACATAATAGATGACATTTATAGTAGGATCTTTAATTAGTCAAAGACCAATCATATGGACGTCAATTACTCCAAAGTAGTAGATTAACTAATAAATATGTTTAGAAACTGACTGTTGTAGTAACTAATTTGTGTTTTAACCATTTCAAGTAGTTTTAGGTATAAAAAGATAACAATTGAGCTATTAAGAGAACCTTTGACATATTAGAGAGTTTCTAAGAACTTTGAGAGGCTAAAGATTACATTTGATGGCATATGTACATTACATAACATATATTGATCTCTTGTTCATTGGTATGAGCAAGAAAGGGAGGATTTGAGTTGTATATAATTGTGATTGTATAGAAGTTAGGGATTGTTGTTAGAATATACTTTATGATGTTTCATTTTAACCTTGAATAGAAAAGAGTTGTAAAGGATTTTTTTTCACTTGTGTGCAAAACAAGATGATTATAAGAGTAATTTAATACACATAGTAAAGAAGATGCTATATTGAGGATTCCTCTTCACCTAATGAAAGAATATGATACTAATTCCCAAATGGAGCTTAGAGAGTGGACATAGATAAAGAATTGTTTAATTGAACTACTATAAATTAGTTTTTTTTTAATCTCTCTTTCCCTTACTCTCTTTTATCATTATTATGTTTGTTTTGTGGTTGTTTTTTTATAAATTTTCTATAGTCATTTATTAAAAAATAATTCATTGATTAGATTTCAAATAGAAAACAAGTGTGTACACATAATTCACCCCTTATGTTGTGCCCTTTACTTACCAACACATAAGACTGAATTTTCATAACAATTGTTAAGTAAATGATGATTTAAAATAATTTTCTAGCACAATTTTTTTAATACAAATTTTATTGTGAAATGATGGTAGAAAATAACAACTTAGGGATTAAGGTGATAAATACGTTATGAATCTATGGAAAAATGACCAATAATTAATTATTGAGTGAAAAATGAAAGACATAATCAATGATAATTGATCACTAGATTAAGAAGCAAAGGCTTAAGTTATAAATAAAGATAATATTAACTAAAAATTGGTTATTAATAAAGAAAAATTAACATTGGAAAATGATTGTTTGTCATAATAAGATAAAAGCTAGGTAATGGTAGATCATTTGAAATCATAAACAATGACAAAATAAGACAATTATTAATTGATAAATTAAGAACCATGAGAAAATTGGATGAGGATTGAAAGCTAGATTGAGAACAAATACAAAATTGCATGATAATTATTTTCTATATCAAATAAGAATGGGGATTAATTGATAAATCAGAGAAAAAGATATAAATGGATAATGATTAATCACTAAATCAAATATAACAAAGAAATTAGAAAATTATGGAATGCCAGATCAAAAAATATAAAAGTGGATAATGATTGGTCACCAAATTAGAGAAAAAGATGAAATTGGATCATGGTTGATCTCCAAATTAGAAAAAGTATATAAAAATGAATGATGATTTATCACCAAATTGAAAATAAAGACAATATTAGGAAATAATTGGTCACCGGATTAAAAATGAAAATGAAATGGACGATGTTCAATCACTAGATTAAAAACAAAGATGAAACCATATGATGATTGATTACTAGATCAGAGATTTAAAAAAAAAGTTGGATAATGATTGATTGCTAAATCAAAAACAAAATGACACTAAATGGTGATTGATCACTAGACTAAAAACAAAGATGAGACTAAAAAATAAGTGACTACCATTTTCAAAACGAAGACAAAATTAGATGATAATTGATTTTTATATTGTATAAAAAAGGATGGAACTACATAATTATTTTGATTGCCATATTGATACAAAAGATCAATTTAGATTATAATTGATTTCTATATTAGGTATAAAGAAAAAATTGGATGATGATTGATCTCCATATTAGAAAACAAATGAAACTTTAATGGTTATTGATCATTAGATAAAAAATAATGATGAAATTGGATGATAACTAATCACAATATTGAAAGAAAAAGGAACTAGATGATTCTTATCAAATAAAAAACAAAGAGGAAATAAGAAGATGATTAATCACCAAATTGGAAGAAAAAAAAAGGATAGAACTAACAATGGTTGATCCATAGAAAAAAAAAGACAAAGATGGATGGTTATTGGTCACTATAACATAAATATTGATGAAGTGTAATGACTATTGATTACTAGACAAAATGAAATTGAATTATGAATGACCACTAGATAGGATAAATATGAAATTGGACAATGGTTAATCATCACATAAAAAATATAGATGACAATTGATGACCAAATTAAAAATAAAGATAAAATTATATTGTGATTGATTAGTAAATCAAAAACATAATAAAACTAGAATATGATTGATCAACAAATAAAAAATAAAGACAAAAAATAGACGATGATTAATTACTCATTATATTATAAAGAAAGACAAAATTAAATGGTGATTAATCACTAGATCCAAAAAAGTTGAAATTGGACAATTATTGATCATCTTATTAGATGAAAATTTGATTAATGACTAATTTCTATAAAAATTGAATGCTAAATAATGATAGATTTTTTAGAAAGAAAGTTAAAATTAGCTAATGAAGTGAAAACATGGTTGATGATTCATATTAAACCAATCAAAGGGATAATCTAGATGATGCATGAATATAACCATCAAATGATATTAATTATATAGATTGATAAATTGGAAAATATCACCTTTCTTAAGCTGATTGATTAATGCAATTATTTTGAACTTGATATTTAGGGTACAATCTTCCATGTAAAACCTTCAAATGCTAGACAAATATAGTATATAGTCATATTACATTTATTATGATAATTGACATATATAAAAAACTATGAAGGTTTATTATCGAATTAATAAATTCTCAAGGATTTAGATGTTACTTCTCTCTCCTAGTGGTCTATATTATCCTAGTTATATATAATGGATAAAAAGATCTCAAGTTCATCCACCTTGTTGGATTCATAATAATGGTTAGTTTTGTGACCTTGTACATTCTATCCAATTGAATACCTTATAATATAATATTATAAAATTACATAAAAAGGCATATGAACTATCTAAAAAAGACCAAGCAGATGCCTTACAAGTGGCAACACCTCTATTTAGTCGATCTTCCACCAATAAAAAACAATCTCTAACCCTATTAATGCTTCAGGCAATTTCCTAAATTTGTTTCGCTCTTTCTTCGTGGTCTTCTTCTAATGCGTGCATTTATGGATTCTAATATGGTTAGTGATCCTTTCTATGAAGAGTTTGTAATCTTTGGATTTCTTTGTAAAGACTATCCAATTTCTCTCTTCCCAAATCTTTAATACCAAGTAAGAAAATGCCAATATAAATATCCATCCCTTTATTTTACTTGATTTGTGTGTTTTCGTTAGACTCCATGTGATGATTTCCTTCCATATATCTGGTGAATTGTGTGTGCCATATTTGTATGTAATCTCTATCCATGCTATCTTAGACTAGGGTAATTTGAACAAAAGATGATCTAGGTTCTTCTGATTACTTATGCATAAGTAGCATTTGATAGGTATGATTAAGTAGGAGCTTAGCTTATTTATAGCAGGAAGCTTCCCTTAAATTGGTAGCCAGAATGTTAATGTTGCTCTGGGTAGGATTTTGTTAGCCCAAACTAGTCTATACCACCCCTATTATAGAGTTACAACTCCAATACATACTATTAACTGAGTTATTTTAGAAATCAACATTCTTTGTTTTTGTCAACACCACCTTATCTTCCTCTCTAGGGTTAGCATTTAGGTTCAGGAGGTATGCCCTCTAATTCATGTCATAAACCAAACTATTTATTATATTTCTGTTAGCCCTCATTTGTTGAGTCATAACTATCTCCTAAAAGAAATCTTTAAGCCTCTAAAGTTCATGTTGTTCATTCATCTCTCCTAGTGCAGACCATTTATCAAAATAGAAGGTTATGCTTTCTCCATTTCTAGTTTTGTAATAAATTACCTACTTAACTTTGTTCCTTACCTTCAGTAACTTTCTTGTGGTCGTAGAAGCTCTTTCTAGAATCTTAATGATCTATAAAATGGACTTTTGAATGTAGTATTTTTTAACCTAATTTACCCATAGAGAATTGATAAATATAGTTTATACTATGTTTTAATAAATGTTTTAGTGTGTTTTTCAGTGTTTATTAGATGATTATTGTATATATAGGTTTAGAGTTGTGTTATGTGAATGTTTGTTTATATTCTAAGTGTTTGTGTGGTTTAAAGAATGATTTCAATCTTAATTTTATGTTTCATGAGGTGTTTGATTTGTTTATGAGTATTGGAAATTAGATAATTGAAGAACAAGAAAGAAGGAAGCTACATGAAGGGTATCACAATTGTGCATGAGGCCCATAATCATGATGGATGTGCATGAGACTGCATGGCTTCTACATGATCATGCCTTAAGGAGCAATTGTGACAAAAAGGATAAACCTAGGAGTACGATCATGACAAAATATGGAGAAAAATAGTATTTTGTATATTGAATAATTTACATGATCTTATAGGCAGTATAAGATGCTAAAAAAGGGAAAAAATCATACAACAAAATTTTCTATTTTATAGAGTTGACTAAGCCTATAATTTATGCATAAATTATAACTCATCAATTTATAAGAATCTGCTATGATTTCTAAGTATCAGCAGTAGATCTTTTCTATACTCCCCCTCAAGCTAGTCTAAAAATGTCTTCCATAGCCAGCTTGCCAATCAACTTCTCAAATTGTTTCTTAGGTAGTCCTTTTGCAAGAACATCTATAACCTGTTCACCTGTAGATATATATGTCATACAAATCTATCCATTCTCTATCTTTTCTCTAATGAAGTGCTTGTCTACCTCAGCATGCTTGGTTCTATCATGGAGAACAAGATTATGAGCTATTGATATTGCAACTTTATTATTACAGTACACCTTTATAAGATAAGTACTTATGACCTTCAATTCATGTAAGATCCTTTTAATTCACAAAACTTCACAAATTCCAAGAGCAACTGATCTAAATTTGGCTTTAGCATTACCTCTTGCCACCACATTTTGCTTGTTACTTCGTCAAGTTACAAGACTACCTCTAACAAAAGTACAATATCCAAATGTTAACCTTCTGTCAATTGTACTTCCTACCCAATCTGCATCTGTGTATACTTCAATTTATAGGTGACCATGCCTTTCTAATAGTAAGCCTTTACCTGGTGCATTCTTTAAATATCTTAGGATTTTGAACACGACCTCGAAGTGTTCTAGACCTGGAAAGTGCATAAATTGGCTTACCATACTCACTGTAAAGACTATGTTTGGACGAGTATACAACAAATAAATTAGTTAACCAACTAATCTCTAGAATTGTTCTCTATTCTTCACTTCTTCTAGTTTGGCATGTTGAAGTTTCACATTGGGTTCAATGGGTGTTTAAGCCAGCCTACATCTGAGTAGACCTGTCTCTTTAAGAAGATCTAGTACATACTTCCTTTGAGAGACAAAGATACCGTTTTTAGATTTGGCAAACTCCATTCTTAGGAAATACTTCAAAGCTCCCAAGTATTTGATCTCAAAGTCTTCGGTAAGGGCCTTCTTAAGTCTTTTGAGTTCATCAAGGTCATCACCTTTTAAAATAATGTCATCAATATAAACAATCAAAATATCAATTTTTTCCTTCCTTTGAATGTTTATAAAGCATCGTATGACCTGCTTGACTTTGCGTATATCCATAAGCCCTTACAAGTTTTCCAAATTGCTCAAACCATACTCTAGGAGATTGTTTGGGTCCATACAATGATTTCTTCAGCTTGCACACTTTCCCTTCACCAAGAATTTTTTCAAAACCAGATGGTAGACTTATAAAAACTTCCTCTTCCAAGTCCCCATTAAGGAATGCATTTTTTACATCTAATTGATGTAAAGACCAGTCAAAGCTAATAGCTAATGAAAGCAGGACACGGATTTGATTAGTTTTTGCAACAGGGGCAAAGGTCTCTTGGTAATCAATGTCATGTGTCTGTGTAATTCCTTTTGCCACTAACTGTGCCTTGTACCTCTCTACACTACCATCAACTTTACTCTTAACTATAAATGCCCATTTACATCCTACCACTTTCTTCTCCTTGGGTAGATCGACTATCTCCTAAGTCCCATTCTTTTCCAAATCATCCATTTCTTCTAAAACTAGTAAATTCCAATCCGAGTTATCTAATGCTTCTTGAATGGTTCTCGGGATAAAAAATTAGAGATATTTGAGATAAAAGCCTTATAAGAAGTAGAAAGTCAGTGGTAAGACATATATTTACCAATGGGATCTTTGGTATAGGTTCGAACTCCCTTTCTAAGTGCTATAGGGACATTAAGATCAACAATAGTAGGAGTTGTATTTGTCAAAGGAAGAGGATCAAAATTACCTGAAGTGTTGGATGAACCATCACCCGAAGATAGTTATTGATCTTGCACTAAAGTAGTGGATAGATCTTTATTTTGATGAGTACGTCTCTTGGCATAAACATGAAGCTCTAAATTATGATTAATATGTTCCTATCCAAGTATTTCTCCCTCTATTTTTCAATCATCTATGTTTGACATTGGTAGATTAGTACTTTCCTTTTGTTCATTATTGTGTTTTGGGGGGAAAAAAACATGTTAGGCAGTGGAATAGATGTTTTCCAAAAATGATCTTCATTTCATATCTCCCCTTGAAGACAAGTTTTTCAAAATATGGTTGACTTTCAACAAAAGAGACATCCATCCTTACAAAAAGCCTTTTTTTTAGGACTATAACACTTATATCCTTTTAATTTAGTGCAAATCCGATAAACACACATTTTTCTGCCCTAAGATCAAGTTTAGATTGAAGTATGCTAGGTATATGGATAAATACAATGCACCCAAAAAAATTTAAGGGTAAATAAAAAAGAGTCTACATTCTGGATAATTTTTTTTAAAACACTCTAAAGGTTTTATATATTTAACACACGAGTAGGCATCCTATTTATCAAGTAAGATGCTATTAAAATTGCATCTCCCTATAAGTATTTAGGTATATTCATTGAAAACATAATAACACGTGCAACTTCAAGTTAGTGTTTATTTTTTCTTTCTAGAATGCCATTTTGTTGAGGAGCGTCAATATAAGTAGATTGATGTTGAATCCCTTTTTCTTTTAAAAAAATTCCCCAATAAATGATTGAAAAATTCTGGTCTATTATCATAATGAATTAGTCTTCATCCATATGAAAAAAGTTTTTAAAAACATTTTCTACTTCATATTTATCATTCATCAAATATATCCAACATAATCGAGTGTGATCATCTATAAAAGTTACAAAAAAATGGTTTTGAAGGGCCCCATCCATCACTATAGATCAAACTAAATGGTTTTGAAGCACAATATGGTTTTGGATTGTAAATAAAACGATGACTTTTTGATAAAAGACAACTTTCACATTTAAAAGAAGAATAATCCATGCTTTAAAATATATCTAGAAACAAGTATTTCAAATATGAAAAGCTAGGATGTCCTAATCTAAGATGACAAATTATAACTTTTTCATGAGAAAAAAGAGAACTCATAATACTACTCAAGCCTTGAGTTTATTTATTCTTGAGAAGGTTTTCATCAAAGTAATAAAGACCATCCACCATTCTAGCACTGCCAATCATCATCCCCGTGTTCAAGTCATGAAATTCACAGTGAAAATTGGAAAAAATAACACGATAATTAGAATCTTTAGACAGTTGGCTCACTAATAAAAGATTATAAGCAAGATTACGGACATAAAGAATATACTTAAGGTTGATTTTTTTAGAAATTTTTACATATCCTTTCCCTGTAATAGATGGGAAATTTCCATCTACAATCTTGACCCTTTTATTACTAAAGCAAGGTGAGTATAAAAGAAAAACAAGAGAAAGGTTTGTCATATGATTTGAAGCACCTGAATCAATAATCCAAGGTGAGGAAGTAGAATGGCATGAAAAGGCATTAGATTCTCTACCTATTTGAGCCAGAGAAACACTAGGAATACCAGAAAGGGAATTGGTCTTTAGCATCCTAAGAAGATGATCCATATGTTCTTTACTAAAGGGACTTGAATCAGCCTCATCTGCACGAGCAATTCTATTTCCAGACTTGTTACTCTTCTAGTTAGCAGGTTTGTGATAAATTCTCCAGCCAGTCTTATATGTATGGCAAGGTTTATTATAGAAATCAAACCATACCCCTAGCTTGTCCTCTGCTCTATGTTGTTTGTTGGCTATTTTACACGTGTGGACTGTTCTGCTTGCATTTGCATCTACTATAACCAGAGTAGAATTTTCAATTGATGCCCAAAATCCTTCTTACCAAGCATAACACTCCGATGGCTTTCCTCCCTTCGAACTTCAATAAATATTTATCCAAGTGAAGGAAGAGGACCGCAACCAATTATCCTTCCCCTTACTTCGTTAAATTCTATATTCAACCCAGTAAGAAATTTGTAGATGCAATCAATTTTTTGCCATTTTCTTATGGTGATTGTAATCATCGAAGATTTCCATTCATAGTCGTTGAAAACATCTATATCTTACCATAGTCTTTTCAGGATATTGAAGTATTTAGTGACATTGTCTCCCCTTTATCTAATTTCCCCAACTTTCAGTTTCAATTTATACATATGAGATTCATTACCAAGGTCTGAATACATCTAGTAAATATTATCCAAAAGCTCTTTGGCAGTTGAATAACACATATAATGTGAAGCAATGTCTTCATCCATGGAATTAACAAACCACACCATAACCATGGAATTTTCTGCATCCCAAATAGCAAAAAATGGGTCCTTCACATCTGGCACCTTATTATCACCAGTCAAATACCTAATCTTGCCTTCCTTCCCCCCTTCCCCCCACCCC
>JANIJH010000005.1:52285502-52339359 GCA_024520975.1 Erythroxylum areolatum
CATGAATTAACCAAGAAAAGAAACACATTGGTTAAAATTTTAAAAAAAAGTCAGAAGAATATACAATAAGGCGGAGGGAGAGAGATGGCGAGACATAAATCTTAAATCTGGCTGCGACATAAATCATTCACTCATTAAAAATCTTATCAATAGAAGAAATATTATTTATCATGGAAAATTAGTGCATGAAACTCCTATTAACATTAATCAATGTGACGGACATATTAGAATAAACTTAACTGATCAAGATCAAATTTATAAACGATTACAAAAAATTCCTGAAAACAAAAGACAAAATCGGTTACATACATTTATCTACAATAAAAATCCTACTAAAATTTACATTTCAAGAAGTTATCGATTCACCTATACAAATGTCAATAATAGACGAAAAAATGACAGATTTAAATGATCAAATAATTGAAATAACGAATGAAAATTTAGCTTATAGAAAAATAAAATTTAATATATGATTTAAATTTGGAATACCTTTAAAATCCCACAATTTAGATTAAACAATTACCATTGCATATAAATTTTATAGAGATCAATTAATGACTAATGGACAATATCCTTTTTCTATTACATATCAAATTCGTTATGCTTTAACAAGTTCACATCATAGTATTGAATTTAAAGATACCAATAAAATACACATTGATCAATTGTTTAATGATATTGCAAAAGTATGAACTAATCTAAGAACTACATTAAGAGAAATTCCAGACATTAAATATCTCATAAATTTAAAACATTCTATAAATCCAAGACTATCATTATCCGAAGATCGTCCTTTAAAACATCCTTTTTTTTTCTCAATCATTAAGATTAGAAAGACCTATTAAATTCACTGAACTTGGAATAATAGAAGAATCTATTCGAATTATTGATCCTAAAAAAGCTGTTGATAAAGAAGACATTAAATCTGTAAAAAATGAATTAACATCTATAATACATCAAATTACATCTTTAACTGAACATATTAAAAATACTTTATGAGTGTTACTAAACAGTTATATGAATTAATAGATAAACAAATAAATTTTGAAAATCAGTTAAAAGAAGTAATTATTGATATTTTACCTTTGATTCAAAATTATAAATTAATTGACCAAAAGTATGACCAATTGTTACAAGGATTAGATAATATAAATAAAAAAACTTGAGATGACTTTAGAATTAATACATATCATTATAGAGTTAGAAACTATAAGAAATGCACAAGTACAAGAAAAAGAGTTGGAAACTAGAAGAGATACTAAAGAGACAAAAGTGGTATCAGAGCCATCTAAGCCAATTTCCTTAATCAAACCATGAAAGATATAGAAAAAGATATAAAAAGTCAATTGGAAGAAATTACCCATTTCGTTAATAAATTAACAATTGATAATAATTCATTAAAAAAGAATTAATCAAACAAATAATCGATCAAGATGAAATTATTTATGGCTATGAATCAAATCAAGAGATTTATGCCGATCAACAATAGCAAAAGGCAGATCAACCCGAAAGTAGTCAAAGTGGAGAAAAAAGAAAACGAAATCAACCACCCTATAATGGGGAGTCAAAACCAATTGAAATCGAAGAATTAAATAGATTTGGTTATTATCGAAAAGACAACAAAATAAGAAAAGGAACTCAATTATTGGAGAAATTATTATATCTTGACAAATCAACGAGTGTGTATATATGCTGTTCACCAAAAAGAAAAGGAGAGTGTATGCTGATAAGTCGTCACAATCTGCACTACCCTCACAAGCAATTTCTCAATTGTCGTCGACTTCGTCCACTTTGGTGATTTACAAGTCTTTTTTTATTAGCCATATCTTTGAGAGTTTCATACCATACCCTCCCAACCTAACCTGGGCTGACAAATTTAGGTGGAATTTCTCACATAGGAAATATGTGGCTAAAACTAAGAAAACATCAAATCTACACAGATTATTACTGTTGACTGAAAGAAAAGGTACGAATTTCGGAAGTTCATAATTTCAACTCTGCATCAAAATTTTCACAAGTCTTAAACGATCAGCAATGTCCCTGATCTCCATCACATACCAACTTATCTGTCATGTTAGGTTGCACTTCTAGTTTCAAGCAGTAGCACAGCAAGGAAGATAATAACGCATCGCAATATACTATTGCTTACAAAAGAATAGAATAGAACAATGGTAATGTAAAATGAACTTCTGATGTTTCTTTTCCATAAGGAAAATCATTCGAGATCCAGTATTCAAACAAAATTTGGTGCCCCTATACCAGTTCCTTGTGTTTAATATATGGCAACTTGTGCAAGCTTGGCATGGTCGTGCAAAAAAATAGCACAAGAGCAATGCCTTTGGTGCAAGTACCTATAATATTACAATGAAAGAAGTGGAGGGGAAGTATGATGTGAAAATCCTATTCGTATGATGTGAAGATCCTATTCGAGGATTCCAAAAACTAATTCTAAAATCAAGGTCTAGCTGCAAAATGGTTGAAAATGGTTTCTAGAGTTGACTGGCTGATGCTGTATTCTGCTATGCCCAATCGATTTCTGAGATAGGCATGAATTAACCAAGAAAAGAAACACATTGGTTAAAATGAAAATAGTCAGAAGAATGTACAATAAGGTGGAGGGAGAGAGATGGAGAGAGAAAGAAAGGAAGAAAGTTAAAACTGTGTTAAAATGGTACTTGATGCGTTTTACCTGTTTTGCTCCAAGAGACCGAAAACATCGGCTAGGGAAAGACCTTCTTCATGTGGCAACTGAAACAAAATTTTGGATGAGTACGATGCACATATAGGATCGTTTCCAACCAAAATCACCCATTTGAATACTGAAAGAAGTTCTTCATTAGTTTGATCCTATATGATGTAAACTTATGCAGCCATAATAATCTAAAGACAAACCGTCTGAACCTGTATATGATGTAAACTTCTGCAGCCATAATAACCTAAAGACAAACCGTCTGAACCTGTATATTGTGTAAACTTGTGCAGCCATAATAACCTAAAGAGAAACCGTCTGAACCTGTAAGTGATGTAAGCTTATGCAGTCATAATAATCTAAAGACAAACCGTCTGAACCTGTCTTGAGATAAAATTTGGCAGGAAGGAAGGCCCTTCCAATGTTGGCGTCTTAGCAGTGAAGGCATTTATCTTGGTTTCCTAACATTCTGAAACATTCTTCCTAGGCATCCAATATGTAGGTTCTAAATGCATCAACACCAACCACTTTGGAATTTACGTAGAGACTTGCAATGTTTGGGCCTCAAAGATACCTCATCACTGGGAAATTTCACAACTAAAACATGTCCTATTGACACATGAAATTCCTACATCCTACTCAGTTTCGCAAACTTTACCACTCACTATTCATGCTACAATCATAAGGTTCATTTTATAACCAAATAAAAAATAAAAAATTATAACAAAGTAGAACTTATTTAATTGAAGCACATAAAAAGAAACGTGAGCCTGTTGCAATATTTACTCTCTTTTTTTCCCATTTTCCATAGAATACAAAATTTGACTAAAATTGCATTGTCCTATACCGACATGCATTTAAAAGAAAGCCCGTCTATCAAACATTTAAAACATATAAGCAGCAGAATGATGAAAAGACTCCAAGCTTTATTTATTCTACCTGATACTTAATACTCAAACCATTGCACCCTTGAAATGTCGCTGCAGGGAATGAGGACTGGACAAACATATCAATCGCTGAGATTTTTTCCTTTGCCAACCACCACTCGGAAAATATTGGCAGTGGTATGCCCCCTAGATAAAAGTTAAAACATTTAATGCCAACATTCTAGCTAGGGAAGCAAACATAAGAATCAGCATTCATGTAGAAGTATTGAACCTATACAATCTGAAAAAAATCAAATCTAGCAACCAGCAGTTTGAAGAAAAGTTTATGTTCTTGAGGCCTAGGCAAGAGTGAAGCTATGACTGAATAAAACGTGATCAATGAAGAGAACAATTGGCTCATATGTAAAACTACAACTATGGAGAGGCACTATCTTCAAATTATGACCAAGATGTACCGACAAAGATACAGTGACAATAAAAACTAAAAGTTACAATAAAGAGAACAAAAATGAAAGTATTGCAGAGTGATAAACATACAGGTCTGAGAAGATTAAAGGAATACACCAAGGACATGAATAACAACTCTAGATATACGCATAACTTATTACCATCTCGAAGTAATTGCTCTGACAATTGTTCACCAAACATTCCATCAGAGTCGGCAGTGGTTGATACAAGTATCTTCACCCGCTCTTCATTACCAAGCCAGTGTCCAACCATAACTATCATTTTCTGGGACAAGCTTATCTCTGCCGCTGATGCATTTTCAGATATGAGGAAGTCAGAGCCTCCAATGCAAACTTCAAGGTCATCAAGTAAGTTTCTTGGATGCGAAGAAGCATTCAAAAGCCTTTCTCGTATCATTTGGCAAAGGTTTTCCAGATCCAAGGGGCTTATCTCACTAGGTTTAACCTGAAAGAAGGGGAACAAATTAAATTCAATATACCTGTCCAAGTCGATGCAAACAATGTGTGTTTAACTTCATACATTTTGGATCCTACTTCCCGTCCCTATTTTCCATTTAAATTCATATTTTCCCTTAGTAGAACTTCTAACAAGTACATTTTATCCATGAAACTATTTTCTAGGGGTAAAAATGGACGTATGTTTCACTACAATTATATCAAAAATACCAAAAGGAGATATTTTTCTAGTTTCGTAGACATGATAAAACCTAGGAAAGAAAAGTAGCTTTTAAAGTCTATTAACCTCTTAAAACTAGAAAACCTGTTTCCCCAAAAAGAAACATTTATTCTATTTCTAGTACAGAAACTCCAATATAACAACTCAAGTATATGGGTTGAATGGACAGGGCCTTTATAGTTGGTAGATTTCAAGCCCCATCCACATTGGCCTCATTTATGGTGGATTTGTAATTTGATGTGATGTTTTCAACATTTACTGTAAAGGGCCATGTTTTATAAATATTTGATTCCTTTGCAACCCTCACCAAATAGCTTGAAATTTTGGTTGAATGATATCCTGGCACTTCACAAGGTTTCAACATTTTCCCCAACAAAGATATCATCTTTCCAAAGAAAGACTCTAAAACTATGCCTAGCATACCTCTAGCTCAAGATGGTTTCCGAATCGTGTTTTCAGATGCTGAGGACTTCCAATGCATCTCAGTCGACCTCCAACCTTCAAATTAGAAAAGACAAATTATTTCCTTATCGGAGGATGTTACCGGATGCTTAAGCTTCAGAAGCATAAAGCAAATGTACCATGATCCCAATCCGAGTGCACAATGCTTGTGCTTCATTCATGCTGTGAGTAGTAAGAATTACTGCTGTCTTTCCCTGCCTGGTTGACAAACGGGATATTACTTCCCACATGAACCGTTTGGCAATAGGATCCATGCCTACATCGAGTGATAAGAAGTAACAGTTATTTTAGCTTACGGAAATATGAAGCTTGACCAAGAAAAAAAAAAGCTACTAGGCAAAAATCAAATGCTTCCACGTGCAGTTAAGTCTCTAAGGACTAATCAGCGAATAATCTCTATCATGAATGATGAAATTCTGATGTAAATTGTGAGTTTGCCCCTATTCTCAACATAAATACGCAAAGAAGCTTTTCCACTCTACAACAGAACTCAGCAAGATCAACATACTGCAAAAACTCAAGAGAACTATTTAATAGCATACATCTAAGGCAGTTTAGGATGATGTGACTCCACAAATCGATTAACAAGACAATTTCATAGACTATTTTATGGTTCCATAATTTTATTATTGCCTGCTTGCAGTACTGCTATTCTGCTCTCTATTGTTCTTTTAACAAACGCAAAACTCAATGCTTAACATAAAAATCCAATCAGCTTTAGTAATTCTTAATTTTGACTCATTAATGACAGATATAACCATATTTGATTAAAATTATAAATATCTCTAACATAACTGATTGTTTGATCTAATTAAGAAAATATCTACATATGGCTTATGGCAAACTATACATATTAACTAAGAAGAATAAGAACATGAAAAGGAAATGTGTATAACACAGAATATGAAACTGTAAAGCATATAGAAGTTTTTACAAATGAGTTGCACTATAGTTGTAAGCAAAGATAAATGGAATGAAGTAATAATGGATAAAATGGAAACGAAATAGTCAGGACGAGAGAAAACTAATTATCACCATCCAATTGATAAACAAGATGATACAGCACATGTAAGGCAAACACAGCAAATTAAGTTTCATTATATATCAGGAAACAAGAGTACACAGCACCGAAAACATAAGACAATCTACACTATAGCAGAAAATGATGAATTAATTTTAGTATTAATGGCCAATAGACACCCCCTTAATAACCGATATGACAAACAAAAGATTGACCCAAGAAAGACTTCTACCCAATTAATAAGCAATTCTATGTCCTCGCTCTAGTTTGAAAAGTAATTATTGATATTATAGAAATAATCAGCTAATTATCTCAAATATCATCTAATTATTTATAGAGAACAAATAAATAATTAGTTAACATTTTATTAATTAGTTGAGATTTTATTACTTAAGAGAATAAATAGATTCAGGAAATGATTTAGGGCCGTATTGTCCTATATGCTCCTTGTACTATTCACAAAAATATTAAAGAAGAATTACTTTGTCTTCTTTCTTCATGGTATTAGAGCCACAACTTTTTTACAATACATTTTCCTGTCTTTGTTCAAATCAGACCTAACTATTTCTTAGCGATAACTAGCCAACAAAGAAACTCCTTATCCTCCAACAATGATTTCAGAAGTTCAGGCTAATCCCAGTGTTATGACAAGTAACATACAATGTAGCTATAATCTTTTTGGCTCAAATTTGCCTTTTCAATTGACAAATCACAGGTTGAATGGTCCTAATTACCTAGAATGGTTGCAAACAATAAAGTTGGCCATTGACGGAAAACTCAGGTATTTGATTGAAGAGACAACAAGGTCTACTTCGGATGATCCAAATATGGCTATATGGAAAATTCTTTGATCACAGCTTGGTTGATTAATGCTGCGGAACCTGTAATCGGAAAAACTCATATGTTTCTGCCAATAGCTAAAGATGTATGGGATGTAGTTCAAGAGACGCATTATGATATCTAAATTTTCGAACAAAAAACGAGGCTAGGGAAGGCCAAGCAAGGATACTGTGACGTTACATTGTTTTATAATGAACTTGTAACTTTGTGGCATGAATTGGACCTATGTTATGAAGATGATTAGGACTGTCCAAATGTCAGTGTTCGACATAAAAAAAAGAGGAAGAAAATGATAGAGTTTATATTTTTCTTGTAGGATTGAATCAATAATTGGTGCTCGACATAAAAAAAAAAGGAAGAAAATGATAGAGTTTATATTTTTCTTGTAGGATTGAATCAATAATTGGATGAAGTCAGAGGTCGAATTTTGGGAAGAAACCCTTTACCCTCTATCAAAGAGGTTTCCTTGGAAGTAAGGAGAGAGGAGACGAGACAGAAAATGATGATTGGCAACACCAAATCAGAGCTGAAGTTTCCGCTCTCATGTTGAAGGGAATAGAGGCTAAGGGAGAGAGAAAAAACAGTAAAAAGACAGTGTGCGATCACTGTAAACGTGATTTACAAACCTAGGAAACATGCTGAAAAAATTCAGGGGAAGCCGAAAAATTGGAAGAAAAAACAATTTGGAGACAACCATACCTTCTAAGACAACACTATTGAATCCGGGCCGGAATAGTCTTTTGGCATGCAGCCTTTCACAAAGGAATAGATAGAGCAAATCTGTAAAATTCTTTAGTCTCAAAATTTCTCCACTTCAAATCCTACCTGTTCTTTAGTTCAAAAAGGTAATTATCTAATTGCCTATTGTTTCAGTGTCAATTCAGATCATTCTTGTATAATTGATTATGGGGCAACATATTTTATGACTGGGTCCTCTAAATTGTTTTCTTCCTATAGTCCTTGTGTAAGAAATCAAAGAGTAAGATAGCAGATGGTTCCTACTTAGTAGTAGCTAGGAAAGGATAATTCAATAAGACAAGCCTTCAATCCATTCCCAATTGGTTTAACCAAAGAACCACGCACATTAAGCTTTTCCCTATCCTACTTTTTGCTACTGTTTATAACATTTGGACTGAAAGAAATACAAGAACACTCAAGGATGAAGCCATGGATGTGGAGAGCCTATACTCCAGAGTAATCTTCCAAGTTATGGAACCTCTCAGCTCAAATACTGAGGGAAGGTAAATAGGGGTAGAAATTATTCACTAATAACTTTTCTGTAATTCAGGTATGGTATCTGGAGATATAACCTCTCTTCCGGAAAAGAGTGGCTAGAGGCAGCAATCACTCCTATCTCAATTCAGGAAATCATGGAGTTTTGGCAGGAAATGGTATCGGTAGCATGTAGGTTTATAGTTTACCTAATAGTAGATCAAATGTCTTCAATGAAGGTGATCATAAGCTTCAACAGTAGGAGAAACATTTCCTACGGATGCTCTATCAAGAAAGGTATGCGCGAAGAAGGCAACCATGACAGTGGACAAAGGAAACAGAAGAACTTTCTTACAATCTTCATTTTCAGTTATGCTGATTGCGGCATTGGTTATTTTGGTTTTGGAATATGATTGTTGGATATTTTGTGTTGCTGGCATGTTTGTTGGTCAAATTGTGTTACTGGGTAAAAGAGCTAGCTTTCAAAGGCTTCTTGGTAGGAAGTTTGTGAAGGAGTGTTGTTGGTAGTGTTTGTTACACGGTTTGATCTAGGATCCTTATGAATTTGCACTACCTTATTCCTTTTGGTAGGTAAGAGATTTCTGTTTAGAAAATCTCTAGTTGTGTACATAACATTTTCTTATTTGTATAAATTTTTTTTTTAAAAAATTGACCAAAATTGTCAAGCTAGTTTTTCTTCATTTGATTGTCAATTCCAGTATTTGAACACGGGGATGAGGATTGGCAATGCTAAACAAGTTGGAGGTCTCTACTTCGAAAATGGACATGACTCAAACAGGCAATCCCAAAGAACTTGTCTTAATTCTATTTCAACACTTCATGAGAATAAAATTATGTTATGGCATTTTAGATTTGGACATCCAAGTTTTCATTATATGAGACATTTGTTTCAGAAGTTTTTTACAAATAAAGACATATCTTCATTTTAGTGTGAAATTTGTCAAATTGCTAAAGATCATCGATTATCTTTCACAGCACAAACTTACAAGGCCACAAAACCCCTTGCTATAATCCATGTTATATTTAGGGACCTTTGATAATAAAAACAATAATTAAAAAAAGATGATTCATAACTTTAATTGATGACCAATCACTTGGTTATTTTCACTTAATGAGAAGTCAGATGTTGAGAGGGTGGTTCAAAATTTTTATAACATGATTCAAACACAGTTTCAAACTAGACTTCAAGATTTTAGAAGTGATAATGGAAAAGAATACTTCAACAAGGTTTAAGAAATTTTTTTGTTGAAAAATATTTTATTCATCAAAGCTCATATATTGACACCCCACAACAAAATGGAATAGCATAAAGAAAAAATGAACATCTATTAGAAATTGCAAGATCTCTAATGTTTTCAACTAATACTCTTAAGTACTTATAGGGTGAGGCTATCCAAACAGCTACATATTTGATCAATAGGATGCCTGTAAAAGCTTTAAAATTTCAAACACCTCTTAATTGTTTCAATAAATATCTTCCTTCATCTCGATTATCACATGATCACCCTCTTAAAGTGTTTGGGTGTACTCCATTTGTTCATATTCATGACAACAATCGGGGAAAACTTGATCCTATAGCACAAAAATGTGTTTTTGTTCGACATCCTTCCACCCAAAAAGGATGCAAGTGCTTTGATCCAATGACTAAAAGGTTTTTTGTTTCCATGGATGTCACCTTTTTTCAAAGAAAAACTTCTTTTTTTCTCACCTCATCTTCAGAGGAAGACATATAGTGAAGATTCATTTTTTGATATTTATGACCATGATGTAAATATTTTCTACAATTCTGATTCAAACACTGATGGTGTCTCAAAAAATGAAAATAAGGATTTATCTTCAATGCATTTACAAATTCAATCTCCAGAAAAAAAAAATGAAATGTATGCAAGACAAGATGGAAATCCTTTTAAAGGGAAAGTCTTATTGTGAAACTATCCAGAACGATAGAAAAGCACAGACAACTTGTAGCATGGTCAAAAGGCTAACCCAGAAACAAATCCAAAAATTAGAGACCAACCAGGTAAATCTAGTTCAAGTCTATTTCTATAGAGTCACTCGCACTTGAACCAATATCTATTCCAAAGTTGGATGACACCTTAGATTTACCCATTGCTCTTAGGAAAGGTTCTAGAACTTGTACCAAGTATCCTCTGCATAACTTCTTATCACATCAATGTCTATCTCCATCATTTCAAGTATTTACTTCTATGTTTTCATTCCTAAGAATATACAGGAGGCTCTAAATATTCCTAAGTGGAGGGATGCAATCTTGGAGGATATGAGAGCTTTGGAGAAAAATAAAATGTGGGAGGAATTTGATCTTTTGAGAGGGAAAACATTGACTAGATGTAAACGGGTGTTCACCATAAAGGACAACTCTGATGGATCACTTCAAAGATATAAAGCTCGCCTCGTTGCTAAAAGGATTACACAAATCCAAGGCATAGATTATTCAAAAAAAATTTCATTTGTTGCGAAGTTAAATATTGTGAGAGTGTTGCTTTCTATTGGAGTTAATCTAGATTAGAGTCTACATTAGTTGGATCTAAAAAATGCCTTCCTAAATGGAGATTTAAAAGAAGAGGTGTAAATGGAGCCTCCACCAAGATTTAGTGAAAGTTTCAAAAAAGGGATATGCAAGCTAAAATAATCCTTATATAAGCTGAGACAATCACCAAGGGCCTGATTTAAAAGATTCGCAAGATTTGTGAAGTCACAAGGTTTCTTACACAGGTAGTCTGATTATACTCTATTTATAAAAACTTCTGCAAAAGGAAGGACTGTGATTCTAATTGTGTATGTAGAAGAAATTATCCTCACTAGCAATGATCTTGAGGAAATTGAAATTCTTAAAACAAATCTCTCAAAGGAGTTTGAAATCAAAGACGTAAGGTATCTTAGATACTTCTTAGGGATGGAAATTGCTAGATCTAAGAAGGGCATACCAATCTCCCAAAGGAAGTATATCCTGGACCTTCTAGAAGAAATTGGGATAAGTGGATGTAAACCATCAGATACATTTATAGAATTCAACTCAAAGTTGAGTGAAGTTAAGAAAGGGGTTCTAGTAGATACAGGTCAATATCAACGACTAGTAGTAACACTAATATATTTATCTCACACCAAACCAGATATTTCCTTTGCTGTCAATGTGGTAAGTCAATTTATGCATACTTCCTATAAATAACACTCGGAAGCAGTGCACAAAATCTTAAGACACTTAAAGGGAACTCCTTGTAAAAGATTACTCTTCAAGAAAAGCGATCAAAGGAGAGTTGAAGTCCACGCTGATGCAGTATTGACAGAAGATCAACTTTTGTGTATTGCACATATTTGTGGGGGAAGCTAGTAAACTAGAAGAGTAAAAAACAAAGTGTGGTAGCCAGAAGTAGTGCGGAGGTAAAATATAGGGTAATGGCTTAAGGAATTTGTGAAAGAATTTGGCTTAAAAGAGTGATGGAAGAACTTAAGAAACCAATGGAGCACCTAATGAAGTTGTTTTGTGATAACAAAGCAACTTTTAGTATTGCCAACAATCCATTTCAACATGATCGGACGAAACATGATGAGATTGACGAACATTTTATAAAACAAAAACTTGAAAGTGGACTCATTTGCATACCATTTGTACCTATAACACAAGTTGCTGATGTCTTCACCAAAGGGCTATTAAGACGGAATTTTGGGTTCTTTGTAAGCAATTTGGGCATGATCAATATCTATGCACCAACTTAAGAGGGAGTGTTGATATTATAAAAATAATCTTGATATTATAGAAATAATCAGCTAAGTATCGCTAGAGATAATTATTTGATTCTCTATAGATAATTAGTTGATATTTTATTAATTAGTTAAGAATTTATTACTTAGAGAACAAATAGATATTACCTATTTTAAGGAGGTGATCTAGGGTTTTATTGTCCTATATATTCCTTGTACTATTCACAAAAAAATTAAGGAAGAATTAATTTATCTTCTTTTTTTAGTAATATACATGTTTGATTTTTGAACAAATTCCCCTTCTCTCTCTTTTTTCCCTTTCCCTCCACTCACATAGTAAGCATTGGTGCAGTTACCTGTTGATGGCTCATCTAGAAAAACTATAGGAGGATCTCCAATCATTGCAATCGCAACAGACAGTTTACGCTTATTTCCACCACTAAGGGTAAATGATGGTTTCTCTGCATGCTTCAACAAGTCAAACTCCATCATCTTATCCATGACAACCTGTTAATGGGATGAATAGACAATATAGACTAGTCATTTGGTTATAATCCAAAGAATGGTATAAACATGACTACTTTCAAATTATGAACTTAAGGTAGAATGTTGATGATGCGCCACACCCTGAAATTGATACGTCCAACGAAAAAAAATGAAAGATGCAAACTAAATCAATAAATAAGTCTAAAGGTGAATGCTAAGTTGACAACATATTTATAAAGAAAATATAACAATGTACGGATGAATTTCTATAATTTTTACAAGATATACGTACGTCATCTACTCTATAATCTGAAACTCCTTTTATTCTTGCATAAAGCTCCAGATGCTCTTGGACAGTTAAGAATTCCAATAAAGCATCATACTGGGGACAATAACCGATCTGCATATTATAAACATATCACAATAAAATTAGTGAAATTTTAGCAACAAGACTTTAGAGAGTGATTCAACCATAAATCAAGAATGTGAATAATGAAATTAAAGCATACATGATGCCTAACAGCTTTGGGGTCCAAACGTATATCTTTTCCAAAAATAAAAGCAGTTCCATCGGTGGGAGATTCTTCTCCTGAAAATGTTGAAAATGATAATGTAAAGTTTCAATATAATGTTAGTTCGAAAGGTCAAATTAATCCTATGTTCTTCATGAATGTTATACATTTATCAATTTCTTAATTCCATAGCTAGAAGCCTCCAAATCTTTTAGAGAAAAATAAAAATTCTAAACCAATTGTTGCCCATCTAGAATACCTTAGAAATTGAGTCCCTATCCTTCACACAAAAAATTAAAATGTCTTGGAAAACTTTTCTAACATACCAGATAACATGGATAGTGTTGTAGTCTTCCCAGCACCATTAGTTCCCAAAAAGCCAAAACATTCTCCTGGCTGTACTGAGAAACTCAATGAAGATACAGCAACTTTCTTTTCCTGTCGTTCTCCAGGATACACCTAAGATGTATAACTCTTGTTAAAATCTTAAGCTTCTTGCCATGCCACTAGCATAATATACATACAAATTGAAAATCTAAAAAAGATTACTATTAGATTTTTTAATATAGGCAGAGTGTAGAGTCCACTAACAATAATTGGGCTTGGGTCAACAATTGTTAAAATGACTAGAACTAGTCATTTGGATAATTGACCCTTACCATTTAAAATTTTTTTAACATTTTCATGTTTAGTCAATATGGGATACTCTAACACTCCCCTCAAGTACAACTGGGACTGAACATCTTTTTGTCACTAGAAATAAACACAGTGGTAACCGAACTAGGCCGCTAGGACTGGACATGTAGATGGACAACTGAAAAATTAATAATCAGGACCAAACCTGCTCTGATACTATATTAGAATTTTTAATATGGGCAGAGTGTAGAGTCCACTAATAATACTTAGGCTTGGGTCAACCATTGTCAAAATGATTAAAACTAGTCATTTGAATAGTTAACCCTTACTATTTATAAACCCTTTAACATTTTCATGTTTAATCAATATGGGATACTCTAACAATTACCTTTCGAAGATCACGCAGGTAGATAATGGCGTTTTCAATGGAACCAGAAAGTACCCTACTTCTTTCTGTCTTTACATCGATGTCATCATCAAGGTCGTGGCCAACAGATCCTGAAGGATATTCTAGCAAGGGTTCCAAATAACTGGAGGAAGTATTACACCCGAACTTACTGACATTTCTCCAGTGCTGTTTAATTGAGAACAGATTCACTTTGTGGAAAGGTAAGATTTCCAATGCAAGTGTAAGGAGGAAGTAACTAATGCCCTGTCACAAGTTAGAAAAGCCAATTACATAATTACAAGCACATTTACTTCAAGTATCACGTATAATTCAAAAGACTAATTGAAAAAGGGAAATAATAGCATGCAAGATAGCTCACTAATGCTTAGAGCTTGTGCTGATAAAACTTTATCGACATAATGAATTAGTGAAAGCAATCCTTCGAAATTGTTAACTTCCCCCATAAATAAGAAAGGAGGAAGGAGAAATATTAATTTTTATTTTATTCAGCTATATTTCTTTACAAACACAGTAAAGGGTAATGGATACTTTCCTAACAAGATGACATGCTTATACTTAGAGCTTTCTCTGAGAATTCTATACTCTATTTTTCTTAATAAAGTTCAGTCAGTGACTATTAGGAACAGATATAAAGGTAAAGATTATACAATATTGAAATTTCATCCTGATTTAATTGCTATGTATAATCATTAAAATAAATGAGCTATCTAGGAATGAGTTACATATCTAGTTGCACAAGGCTCTAATAAAATGTCAAGAAACCACGTGACACAAAAGCTTAAGCTGATGGGTAAGGCCCATGAATGGATCTTATATAATTTTAACACTTCCTAGTTTAAATTGACGGATTAAAACTTAAAGAATATATTTCAATCAATTGTTTCAGTTTCTGTTCCTTCGTATCATCAAAAAGATCATGGGAAAAAATTGACATCATAAATCCTTATACAATGGCATTTAAACACTAATAAAGCATTGCTGTGATATCAAATTAAGAAACAGGCTTAGAGACAAAGCTTGGATAATGAAAATCAACCTCGATGCCAAGATAACAAATGGAGGCACCCGTTACATTCCAATCAAAAACTTCATCGCTATCTTTATCTTTCATTCCTTGTCGCAAAAGAGCCAGCGAAGCAAGTCCATCAGCAAGGCAAAACCCTGGAAATAATCTGAAGAAATTCTGGAAAAGCGTATGATAACTGTCAAAACTGATATGTCCACCAATGCATATAAAAAAGTAATTTATTAGTGCGAACTCAAAGTACAAGGAAAACCAATAATCCATAAGTAGTGGCAAAAATATCACAAAAGCTCCAGAAGCAATATAAACAAAATCACCACACAAGAAATACAGAACATGGAAGCGTAGCCATATGAACCAAACACAAGCTTCATATATTTGCTAACTTTGGTCTTTTACTTTTACTTTTACCATAAAAATACTTGTCTTTTGTTGCAGATAATTATAAAAATAACAGTAAGAGGAGAAATTCCCATTGCATCATTATAACCAAAGGATTAGGAACACAAATCAAAACCATGGCAAAACTTTATACCAGTTTTTTTCTTCTTTGTTATTCATTTCACTAGAATCTTATTCCTCACCTTCAAGAAAAAACTACACAACTCCTTTTGAAAATTTTTAAAGTTTAAACAAAGCCAAGGCTAACTATTGTTTGATTCATGAATTTAGCTATTTAAGAGATGAAGGATGAAGTTGAATACAGAATATTCTAAACAAGCCAAAATGATGGATCTCCTCCAGTTTCAATGTTCTTCTATGTTTCAGAACTAAGGCTCTCAGAAACCAGAGAAACTAACTTACTGGAGGCGCTTCAACTGATCAAATCTCAAATCTCTCATGCAAAAGACAATAAACTTCCAGGAAAAGATCATTCTAAGTAACAGGGATAACGGATGGATTAAGATAGTACACAAATAGGCCAAAATAGAAGCAGATATCAGGATCTGTTACCATGCTCACAGTACCAAATTCAAAAGTCAAGGTCTTGGGGTCAAAAGTGATTTATCATTACATATACCCTCATACAAGACAAATATACAAATAATCCATGATTTCCGGATATCTGCTGCCAACAATACGTGCTTCGAAAGTCACAAGTTTCTGAGGAAAAATATATGACATCTAATTATTCAGAATAATGGCAACACCAAAAACACCATCCAGTTCACCAAAAGTAAACAAGCTAATAATGTAGAAAGGAAAACAACCTTAAGAAAATTATTGATACTTGTTGTTGCTTGGATAAGCCCCATGATGAATGATATGACCATTAGAATCAATCCAGAGAAAAAGTGAACCAACAGAACCACATTCTGAAAATAAATTAGAAGCATTAGCGTGTCAACTTAATCCTAAATGCTTTGAACTCTGACAATAAAATGCAAAATGGACTGTTGTTCTACCTGAGCCATGGTGTGCTCAGAGAACAAGAATGTAAGGCAGTAGGTTGATGATGCAATGGCTAGGCCATACTCCAAAAACATAAGCAGCGTTGGCAAGAAACAACCACGTCCAACAAACTGATCCAAACCTGCAGAACATGTTCAGGCTATTTTTAGAAATACAAAAGTGGAGAAGAGCGGACTCCAAATTTAACTGTAGTAAAGAGTCAATGAAGAAAGAACTCTAGTTTCCATTCAGATGGCCACAGACCTCACCACTTGGGCATAAATTTTCAACTTGCAGTATTCATATTGTTGGGATATTTCAAGATTGACCAGAAACATCCCTCAATCCATCTAAACTACAATTAACTGTAATATCCTTAATATGATGACATAATTCTATAAATCAAGACATATTGTTACCAAAGATACATATCCTTATATAAAAAAAGTGACTTCATGACCTTACGCATTATGTAATGCAAACACAAGTTTAAGGAGACCGAATTAGAATCTAGAAGGGGAGGGAACAGCACTGGAATTTGCTAGATAAAAGACGAACAAAACAGAATATATATCTTAAAATAATTAAATTCCTTGATGAGACAATACATAATATTCTAATATAAAAAATTGCTCTGATTTTCTTTTCATCCTTAAGAATTTTGGTTTGTTTCAACATGATGATTTATGTTTTGTTTGTTCTTGAGGATTTCATTCCATGCTGAAGATTTTTTTTTTTTTTTTGCAAGTTGATGGAGTAGCAGTGTCAGCTTAAATAAAAACTTCATTCATGGCTCTTGGAAAACTCAACTACAGTTGCATATCTCACTGAACCACTTTCCAAGTGATAAGAATTTTATATTTGGGCTCTGTTTATTAGTGAAATGGATATCTCGCTGAATTACTTTCCAAGCAACAAGAGTTTTATATTGTTGTCCATTTATTAGTGACTGGGAAGTGTATATCTTGAGATATGGACTTACTAACAGCAATTCAACCAACTGTTAGCTTTATCCTTGATTGTAATAGTATTTTCTTGAAATATTATATTAACTAATATGTTGCTATTATTAGAAATAGAAGGGCTAGAACCTAGTTAACAACATGTCAGTCTATTGTCTATTCTTCTCTCCTATACTAGGTGCAATGTGTTCCGAGAAAACGAGTATTCATGTAATTAACTAGATAGAGGCTAAGCATATGAATACCTAAGCCTTATTTTTCTAATATCTTTATATTAACATGGTAGCAGAGCTAGGTGGAGAGATTGAAACCCAAGAAATCCCTAATTTCCCTAAAAAAGGCGCCATCATGTTTGCAGAAGATACAGAAGATAGGCAATCTGCAACCTCCTTAGCATGCTCTAGCATCCATTTGAACATTGTCCAACCACCGGCAGACATATTTTGGCCATCATTGGAGTCGTCATGCTGCCCTCTTTCTTCCACCCACGACTACCCCTTATTTTGACTAACAACATAATATTGTTGTTGTCACTTGTATATAGAATGTACATAGTCCTTTTGAAAACCCTTTAGCATACATTATTGCCTTATTTCTCTATATAATCATAGCGTCATCACTGTCCTTTGTATCATTTACTCTCTAGCAGCTCTATCTCAATAACTTTTGCATCATTTGGATGTCAAAAAAGCCTTTGTTGCCTAAGAGGTTCTGTGCCTAATACCGTGTGACATCTCAAGAAAATATTTAACGGCTTAAAGCCTTTCCTTAAACACAATTTTGTCACTTTACTGAGGTTCTGCAATTTGCTCTTCTTCACTCTACGAAAGAGCATTTGGTATTCTATACACGCTACTTATACAGCAAACATGTATTATTGCCAATGTACATGGATAACATGCTCTTCATTAAGGATGATTTGACTATAATACAGAATCTCAAGATCCTTTAGTCTCTATTTGAAACCAAGGATTCGCTACAGTATTTTCTTGGTATGGAGGTTATTCAGTCCAAGCATATTTACATAAGCTAAATATGTGCAACATACTTGCTGAATTTGGAATATTAGGGTCCGAACTTTGTAAATCCCCCATTGATATTATCTAATGAGAATGATTTATACTCTGATCCTAATACGTATGGACTGTTGGCTAGAAAACTCAATTATCTAACTATGAATCACGTGGACATCTCTTCTATAGTCAGTGTTATGAGTCAGTTCTTGAATCCACCTCAGGTTTGCCATTAGGACATAGTCATTATATACTTCAGTACATCAAGGCAAGACATAAATGAGATTTTGAGATGCTCTAATACTGATTAGGCTAGATTGCCCATGAATGGGTGTTCCACAAGAGGATACTATATACTTCAAATAGGTAATTAGAAGAGCAAGAAATAAAAAGTTGTTGCCCAACCTAGTGTAGAAACAAAGTAAAAGTTGTTGCCCAATCTAGTGTAGAAACAAAGTATTATGCCGTGGTTCTTGTTACATATGAGTTACAATGAGTAAAACATTTGGCTTATAGAAATTGTAGAATGCCAGTAAATGTCTATGAAACTACTGTGTGATAATCCAGCAGCATTGCACGTAGCATCATACAGGAGCGAATCAACGTATGTTGAAACTGATTGTCATTCCATTCAATAAAAATTGATGAAGGAAAAAATCATAAACTTTTCAGCCAAATCTAGTGATCCACCAGCTAATTTGTTTACTAAATTTATGAGATGCACTTAAGCGAAATACATACGTAACAAGCTTGTGATACATGACATTTATGTACCAATATGAGAGGTAGTGTTATGAGAATAGGAGTGATCATGTAATTATACCTGTATTTCTACTATAACCAATACGGATTGTATACACATAGGCTAAGCATATGATTAGCTCGTATTCTCTCAATCTCTCTGTTTATGTCAAGATAAGGAACACAAGCTAAAATTGTCAAGATAAATTACATTAAACGGCATTAAATATTATGTATACAGAGGTTTGGCAGATCTACAAAATAACTTTTGGGCCGCAAAAAAACTCATACACCCTTTGTCTCATATAGGAAGAAGTTACAACGCAAGACCTGCCAAGTTTCACCATTGTGCAATGTTCGTGGACTAGAATCTCAGTATAAAACAAGAATCAAAGGAAAGTAACGTACCAAAGATGCAAAAGAGAACCATAGCAAAAGATGTAGGAAACAAGAAGCTGGTGAAGTCCCACATGTATGTAGATGTCCAATATGAAAGTACAGAAACCTGAAAGGAATACAAGCTCAATTGTAAAATAAAGAATTTATGCCTTTTCATGAGAAAAATAACATAATGTAATTTTCCAACTATTCACCGAATGAAGAACATACCCCACTGATCAATTGTTGATGCTTAGCCTTCACTTCACGTTCCTGGCCATATATTCAATGTATTACACCATAGTACAAGAAAAAGGAAAAGAAGATCTAAATTTCACAAACATCTCTAATGCAAACATTAGATTCCAATATGAATCACAAAACAAAAATGAAATAATGAAATAAAGGGAATAACATCTGGTTCAATATCAGCTTTGTCAAGAAACCATTCAATACAAAAGCTTAAACTTTGAGGTGAGACCTAGGAAATGGTTCAAAATACATACTATCATCCCCCTAGTATGAAGTGTAGACCATAGAGCTATCAGATAAGGGCATTATGGACAAGGACTCAAGACCTTTATCATAAAGACTCTAATAGCATGTCAAAAAACAACTTAATAAGTTCTTAGACGAGGCTTAAGGAATTGTTCAAAAATTACTGTTTAAGTTGGCAACAAAATAAACTAAAGTTTCAACAGTCATATATGCTGGCATTAAGTTGTCCCTTGGACTAGATGCTGGGAATTCCTCAAAGCCCACATTTATACGGTGACCTAGAACATTGCATCTGATTTGATGAGTAGCACCTTAAATGGAGCAAAGATAGTAAGGTTGATGCCAAGTATGACACAAAGAACTAACAAACTAATAGAGAAAATATGACGGATGATTCAAAAGACAATTAAATCATCCATCAATCATAAAAATTAGAAGAGACAAGGTTTGAGAGGCACCTTCTTTAAATGAAAACAAACTTCAAGAAGTTAATTTTGAGGTTCATGAACATGAAGTTGAAACTAAATTGATGCAAAAGAACTTAATGTCTATAAAAGAAATAAAAGAGGAAAGATTAGTCAACCACAAACTTTAATTTGGTGGGATAAGGATTAGGAATTGAGTTGACATCAAACTAGGCTGAAATTTAGATTGTGATAGGATTCCTTATTCAATAAGAAATAGTAGCACATGTTATTCTATTTTAGATATGGTATACTAGTTGTATGAGACTTGTAGAATTTCTATTATAATAGGATTTAAATTAGGAACCCTTACCTACTAGAATAAAGGTTATATATATATATATATATTCAACTAGAAGGTGTGATGTTTTCTTCTAAGCGTGATTCTTAGACCTTAGGAGTGATTCCGAATTTTCTACTCTCCATTATTTGTGTTCCTCACAAAATTACGGCCATCTTAAACCTTAAAACTTGATATTCCAGCAGACTACTATCAACCATACTTTCTAATATTGTGACTTTTAGCTAATAGTTAATAGTTCTTCTATTTTTCCTACATCATAAACTTTAGTCATTGCTCATTCCATCTCACAATTTCGGTTACGATACTATTCCAAATGCTTGAGATAAAGCATGTCAAACAAGTTTGGAAGAAAATGATAATTGACTGCTCTTCAAAAAGAAATTATAGAATAACAAATCATTTTTACTTTTGACAAATACACACAAGGTTCAATTTCTAGTTACTGCAATCCTTGCTCTTATGTGGTGTTCTTATAATGACAATGTGTGCCATGAAGGCTTCCCTTATTATCTTAGAGTGAAGTAAGTAATAGGAATAGAAACAAAAAAGAGCATCAGTCAAGGAGTTAAACTCATTTTGCTGATATGGTTGAACATTAAGCTTGTTTACACCCTCAAAATCATCACAGATAAACAAAGGAAGATTTTGATGCAAAATCTAAGATGTATGGATAATTGCCTATGTAAATCAGAAATTGTTGAGATATTCTTTGTGAATATTTGGTTCCTATAAGTTAGCTAAATCAGATCAAGACCATATAATGTACAGCTGTAAATTCCTAGAATATAAACCTGTATAGCATATATATTATGAGACAATGTAAGGTTAAAGAGGGGGCGATACATATTCCTCTGTTCAGGTTCTATTTTCTATATGGCATCAGAGCTCCCTGAACAAGAATAAACCCTAGTAGCCATCTCTCTAAGACAGCTATGTCTGACATTACGGAATCCTCCAGCCACCATACTCAGCCTATTACTACTTAGAATCCTTCCTCTAAATCCCACTCCATTCAGGTTACCTCTATACGACTGAATGGAGAAAATTTCTTCGCTAGCCTCATACAGCTGGAGGCAAGATTGGCTACCTGACTGGAGACAAGAACGAACTTCTTGTAGATGATCCTGCACAAGCAATATGGGATGCAGAAAACTCTACAGTGATGAAATGGCTGGTGAACTCAATGGGGGAAGACATCAGTTCCAATTATATGTGCTACTATACAACCAAGGAGTTATGGGACAATGTCCACTCTAATTTGGGAAATCAGTCACAAGTATATGAGTTGACTCTGAAATTTGGTCAAATCAATCGAGGTGAGGATAATGTTACCAAGTATGTCAATTCCCTAAAGTGTGTATGGAAGGATCTAGATATGTTAAATGTTTATGAGCGGAAATCTCTTGATGATTTTAATCATTACCAGAAAAATGTTGAGGATAACAGGATCTTTAAATTCCTAATCGGTTTAAATGTTGAGTATGATGAGATGAGAGGTAGAATCATTGGGAGACAACCCCTCCCTTCTATTGGAGAAGTCTTTGCTGAGGTGAGACGTGAAGAAAGTAGATGTCAAGTCATGCTTGGAAAGCAGCCCCCCAATCCTAGTATTGAAACTTCAGACTTGCCTGCAAGCAATGTTGGCAGCCATGGCAAGAAACCTAAAGAGAAGGCACAGATATGGTGTGACTATTGTAACAAGGCAAAACACACCCGAGAAACCTGTGGGAAACTCCATGGGAAGCTTGCCAATTGGAAGGGGTCTCATGAGGTTAAATTCAATAAAAGCCCTGTTGCTAATGAGGTGGACACCGGACCATTCAGCCAAGAGCAGATTAATCAAATCCTAAAGTTGACGAAATCTAAATCTGAATCCACAAGTGCCCCTAATTCCTCTGTTGCACAAATAGGTAGTAATCTCAATTCTTTTCAAGCTCTATCGTGTTCTTTCCCATACTATTCCACCCCCTGGATCATTGATTCAGGAGCTTCTGACCATATAACTAGACATTCTAATCGATTTCATACTTGCAATCCCTCTTCTGGTCATGAAAAAATCTATATAGCAGATGGATCTTTTTCTCCTATAGCTGGAAAAGGTTTGATTCATTTGTCTCCTAATATTTGCCTTAAATCAGTCCTTCATGTGCCTTAAACTTAGGCGCAATCTTCTATTTGTTAGTAAGCTTACTCAAGAATCTAATTGTAATGTCACTTTCCTTGATTATCGTTGCATCTTTCAGGACCAGACTACGAGGACGATGATTGGCAATGCTAAGCTCATAGATGGTCTCTACTAAATTGTTGAGGAAGAATACAAGCATAAAGAAGTTCAATGCCTCAGTAGTATCCATTCTACCTCTGTTAAGGAACTAATTTTGCTTTCATATAATAGATTAGGCCATCCTAGCTTTCCGTATCTTAATAAAATGATGCCTCATTTATTTCAATGTGTTGATTGTTCAAAACTTCAATATGAACATTGCATTTTATCAAAAAGTCATAAAAAATTTTATACCTCTAAAACATATCAGCCATCAAAACCTTTTTATTTGATTCATGGTGACATTTGGGGGACTTCACGTGTTAAAACATTCTCTGGTAAAAGATGGTTTGTGACCTTTATATATGATCACACTCAACTTTGTTGGGTGTATCTATTAAGAGAAAAATCTGAAGTTGCCCAACTATTTCAAACTTTTTATACTATGATTGAAACACAGTTTCACTCAAAATTTAACATACTTTGTTCTGATAATGGTACTGAATTTTTCAAAACAAGTCTTGGCACTTTTTTGAAAGATAAAAAGCAATGTTCATCAATCCATTTATGTTAAAACACCTCAGCAAAATGGAATTGCTGAGAGGAAAAATATACGTTTACTTGAAATTTCTTGTGCCTTGATGTTTTGTATGAATGTTCCTAAATACTTGTGGGGTAAGGTTGTGTTAACTACTTCTTACTTAATCAACAAAATGTCAAGCCGTCTTTTAAACTATGTTTCTCCTATTGATGTGTTTCACAAATCTTTCCAAATAATCAGTTGTTTTCTGCATGTTTATCCTATTGAGGTGTTTCACAAATCTTTACAAATAATCGGTTGTTTTCTGCTCTACCTTCGAAAGTTTTTGGATGTACTATTTTTGTGCATATATCTAAGGTCCAATGAAAACTTGATCCTAAGGCTGAAAAATGTGTCCTTGTAGGTTATGCTCCTTCCCCAAAAGGATACAAGTGCTATAATCCACAGACTAGGAAAATTGTAGTCTCAATGGAAGTTAAGTTCTTAGAAAATAAAAAACTCTTTCTTCAGTGAAGAAGGGAATTTTTGGGATGTCACACCTTTACCTCCTGTAATTATGTGCCATGAAAACAATGATAAAGGAACTGTTCATAATCTACCAAGAAATACTAATTCCAAGATAGGGGGAGAAATACTACAGTCAGTTCCTAAAGAACAAACCAAAGAGCATCGCGTTTATACTAAAAAACGAATCAACAAAGTCGTAGAGATCTATCAGCTCCAACAATACAAATGCAAGGCCACTCAAACTCCTCGGAGAAGGAACCCAAAAACACATCCAGCATAGGTAACCCATCAGCTACCCTTCCTCTTCTTGTCTCTGAACCTGATCAATCCATCCTTCCTACTGACCCGATTGTTACTGATGTCCATGATGATTTACCTGTTGATTTCAGTCTTCCTATAGCTCTTAGGAAAGGAAAAAGATCTTCCACTAATCACCCCTTGTCAAACCACCTTTCCTACGACAAATCCTCACAAAACCACAATTCATATCTAAAATTATTAACCAGTTTGTACCGAGAAACAGTCAAGAGGCACTTGCTGATCCAAATTGGAAATCAGCTATTATGGAGGAGATATGGGCCCTTGAAAAGAATGGAACCTGGAAGTTAGTTGAAGTGCCTATGGGGACAAAGCTAGTAGCATGCAAGTGGTTGTTCGCGGTAAAATTCTTGGCAGATGGAAGTGTGGAAAGATTGAAGGTGAGGCTGGCCTTTAAGGGCTTCAGTCAAACATAGTATTGACTATCAAGAAATGTTTGCTCCAGTGGCCAAGGTAAATACTATACAGATTCTCTTATCTTTGGCTATGAATTTTGACTGGGCATTGCATCAACTTGATGTCAAGAATGCATTCTTAAATGGAGACCTTGATGAGGAGGTGTTCATAAGCCTACCTCCAAGATTTGAAGAGACTTATGGGAAGAATAAGGTGTGCAAGCTAAGAAAAGCTTTATATGGCCTGAAGCAGTCACCAAGGTCATGGTTTGACAGGTTTGGGAAGGCTATGAAAAGCTATGGTTACTGTCAAAGTCAAGCAGATCACACCATGATCTACAGTAGATATAAGGAAGGTACACTCTTATTCATATTCTATGTGTGGATGATATAGTTCTGACTGGAGATGACGTTGAAGAACTTAAGAGGTTGAAGATGAAGTAGGCTCTAGAATTTGAAATTAAAGATCTAGGACCTCTAAAGTTCTTTCTAGGTATGGAATATGCTAGATCAAAGGAAGGCATCTTTGTGAATCAAAGGAAGTATGTTCTTGATCTTTTCAATGAGACTGGACTACTCGACTATAGACCAGCAGAAACTCCAGTTGAATCTAACGTCAAACTCACTCTTGCTAAACCTAAAGAAGTAGTTGATAAAGATCGATTTCAAAGCCTTGTTGGAAGATTGATATATTTGTCTAATACCAAACCTGACATAGCATTTGTTGTGAGTTTGTTATGTCAATTTATGCATTCACCAGGCCAAGAACACTTTGATGCAGTGTATATGATCCTAAGATACCTAAAAGGTACTCCTGGACAAGGCTTGATGTTTTGGAAAGGAACAATCTCCAAGTAGAAGTATACACTGATGTTGACTAGGCAAGAAACTCTGTTGATAAAAGGTCTATTTCAGGTTACTGTACATTTGTTGGAGGGAATTTGTAACTTGGCGAAGCAAGAAACAAACAGTTGTAGCAAGGAGAAGTGTTGAAGCTGAGTTTAGGTCTCTAGTTGATGATATTTGTGAAGCTTTATGGGTAAAAAGGTTACTGGAGCAGCTGAAGGTTCCTAACTCTATCCCTATGAAGGTATATTGTGCTAATAAAGCTGCAATTTCAATCGTACATAATCCTATCCTAAACAACAGGACAAAACATATAGAAGTTGACAAACTCTTTATTAAGGAGAATATTGAAAATGGTGCCATTTACATTCCATATTGTGTTCAAGATATGTATTATCTCATAATATTACAATTTGATTGTAATCAGATTCTATGGATTAGATATCAGTATCTTAGAGATATTCTAGGATTATCTTTCTGTATCTATATACATTATCTAGCCTATCATGTACTCCTATCCGTGTATATATTTACTGCACTCACTAAGTAATATAAGATAGAGAAAATCAGCTCTTATTCACATTGTATCAGAGCCACATGAAAGAGATGGTGAAACCAAGGAGTCAACCCCGGCAAGTCAAGAAATGACGACAAAACCCAAACTAGATTGGAGGTCAGTCATCAATGATCTCTGGTCTTGAAGGAGCTTCAATTGTTATTGTCTCTGACAAATTGAATGAAACGAACTATCGGGAGTAGGCTCAAGCTAAGAAACTCGCCATTGGAGGACGTGAGAAGTTGAGTTTTATTGTCGGACATGGGAACTTTGAAGACCCAACGAACTCATAAGCGGCACGACAGTGGGAGATAGATAACTCCATGGTCTCATCATGGCTTATCAACACCATGATACCGCCGATCAAATGCACCTTTATGTTTCTGCCAACAGCTTGAGAAATCTGGGAAGGGGTGCGACAATCATACTCTGATGGAGAGGATGCATCACGAATCTATGAGATAAAAACAAAGTTGTGGAAAATGAAGCAAGATGACAGAGAAGTTACAGAATATTGGGTCGAAATGGTAGCATTGTGGCAAGAACTTGACCTTCTATCGAATGAAGAGTGGAGATGCAAGGAAGATGCTGTGATGTACAACCAAAAAATTGAAAAGGAGAGAGTCTTTGAATTTTTGGCTGGCCTCAAATAAAAAATTGGGTGATGTCTGTGGAAGAATCCTAAGTAGAGTGCCTCTACTTATAGCTGAAGAAGTTTTTTTATGAAGTTAGGAGGGAAGCAGCAAGGAGGGAAATCATGCTAAAAGAGGAGCCGAAAGAAGAACAAAATGTATCTTCAGTACCCATTAATGAAACATCTGCACTAATGTCCCGTGTTGAATCCAGTAAGAAGGTTCACAAGAAGTGGTGTGATCATTGTAAAGAAAGTGGTCACACCAAAGACACATGCTGGGACATCTATGGAAAGCCTCCAGATTGGAAACCAAAAAAAGGGAAAAACCGAGGCTACCAAGTATCTAGTGGAGGGGGAACAGAAAAATTTGAAGATAGTCAGAAACAACAAGGTGGTGAATTGAATATTTCACTAGGGAAACTATTGGAAGTACTAAAGAATCTCCAAAATGACAACAACCAACAGAAGGCAAGCACGGTTGCTAATGCTACTATGAGAGGTAATATCATAAAAGCTTTTTTATCTTCATGCGGTAGGAAGAAATGGATGGTTGATTCTGAAGCATCAGACCATGTGACAGATGATTATAACCTGTTCATTCATATTTTCCTTGTGTTGGACATGAAAAGGTTAAGATATCAAATGGTGATTCTTCTTTAGTTGTAGGAAAAAGAGATATTAAAGTAACTGATTATATGAAACTACATTATGTTCTACATATTCCTAATCTAGAATGTAACCTTCTTTCAGTCAGTAAATTGACAAGAGAAGCTAATTATAGTGCTCATTTTTCCCTACTTATTGTGTTATACAGGACCTGTCATCGGGGAAGATGATTGGCAACGCTAAAGAGGTATGAATGAAAGTGGGGAATAATCTTCTATCTTCTTAAATAGAAAGTATACAACCATATATAGGCTATTACAGGTAGAAGTTTAAATCTGGAAAGTTATCCAGATTTATCTAATCTAATCTAATCCCTTAAATTACGGGATTTCGAACTTATTCTATATTTAACTATATAAAGCCTATCTATATCTCAATATAATGTAGATACAGCTATATAGTATCTTGAGAGGAATATTAGTCATAATATCCTACCAACAAGGTAGATGGAGTGTACTACTTTGAAGATGAAGAAAGTCATTATGGAGTGTACTACTTTGAAGATGAAGAAAGTCATTCTACTCCTTATAGCTTGGGTAATAGTGTGATTGTTCTTAAGATTACGGCATAAGAGGTTAGGTCATCCAAAGTTCCAGGATATGTCATGGTTGTTTCCAAACATTTAAATAAATAAAGATCTTTGTGTTCAATGTGACACTTGTGAATTTGCTAAGCATCAAAGAAGCTCTTTTACAAGGTCTAAATACAAACCCACAAAACCTTTTTCACTTATCCATAGTGATCTTTGGGGCCCATCTCGTGTTCCTAATAGAACCAATTCAAAGTGGTTCATTACATTCATCGATGACCATACTCGTTTGTGTTGGGTGTTTCTTTTGAAGGATAAAACTGAAACCTCTACCATGTTCATCAACTTTTACCAAATGATAAAAAATCAATTCCAAACTAGTATCCAAGTCCTTCATACTGACAATGGTATTGAATATTTTAATCAACATCTTCATACATTCTTCCAAAAACATGGAATTGTCCACTAAAGTACTTGTGTCAATAGTACTCAACAAAATGAGATGGCTGAGCGAAAAAATAGACACCTTCTTGAAGTAGCTAGGGCTTTAATGTTCACTAGTAATGTTCCAAAAATTTTTTGGGGGATGGTATTCTTACTACAACCTACCTTATTAATAGAATGCCTAGTCATGTTCTTTCTTCCAAAACCCCACTTTAGAAATTTCAAAAAAACCCATAATACCACTCAACTTGAAACTAACCTTCCTTTAAAAGTTTTCAGGTGTATAACCTTTATTCACAATTTTTCACGCAACAAACTTGATCCAAGAGCCAAAAAATGTTTATTTCAGGGTTACTTTGCTACACAAAAAGGGTATAAACGCTATGATCCTATATCAAAATTGTGATGTCTCTTTTTCTGAAATAGATTCCTTCTATCCTAAGTCTTCGATTTAGAGGGAGTATTGGAGTGAGTTTGGTGGTGATGAATCTCAGCTTGAACCTACATCTATTTCTGAACCTATCCCACTACCTATGTCATCTCCTATAGAAACAAATCCTAATACAGAAGTTGCTATACCTAATCATCCACTCAAAGTGTAGTCTCGGAAGAAGAAAGCAAGTAGTACACTTCCTATCCCTGAAGCTATACCAATCTTTGAACCAGTGCAGGTCCCAGCTGATGAAGTTTAGAGTAGTATGGATCAAGAAGACAACACAGATTTAGAACTGCCAATTGCCTTACAGAAGAAATCTAGATCATGTACTATACACCTGATTGAGAGGTTTGTCTCTTATGATGTTCTATCTTCTCAATACAAAGCATTTATTGCTAACCTGGACAGAATTGACATGCCAAGAAATATTCAAGAAGGTCTTAAAGTTCCATAATGGAGAGAAGCAGTTTTCGAAGAGATAAGAGCACTTGAAAAGAATGAAACGTGGGAAGAAGTTGATCTGCCAAAAGGAAAGAAACCCGTGGGGTGTCGGTGGATATTCACAATCAAATATAGGGCTCATGGTTTCATCGAGAGGTATAAAGCGAGATTGGTAGCAAAGGGCTATACTCAGATCTATGTGATGGACTACAAGGAGACATTTGCACTTGTGACCAAGCTAAATACTATCAGACTATTGCTATCTGTAGCTGCTAATTTCGACTAGCAACTTCAGCAACTTGATATTAAAAATGCCTTCTTGAATGGCAAACTAAAGGAAGTAGTTTGCATGAAACTTCCTCTAGGATTTGATGAGGAAGAAGGAAACAGGGTATGCAGACTAAGAAAATCCCTATATGGGCTGAAACAATCACCACGAGCTTGGTTAAAAAGATTTGTCAAAGTCTTAAAAACAGAAGGATACACACAAGCTCAGTTATACCATAAAATGTTTTTTAGAATTAGAGAAGGTAAGAAGACGATTTTAATTGTGTATGTAGATGATATTGTCATAACTGGTCATGATGCAGAGAAAATTACAAGACTCCAGACAGCCTTGAGGAAAGAATTTGAAGTTAAAGATTTAGCAGAAATGAAGTATTTTCTGGGCATGGAAGTAGCAAGATCAAAGAAAGGGATTTACATCTCACAAAGGAAGTACATTCTTGATCTCTTGAAAGAGACTAGAATGTTAGGATGTAAACCAAGTACCACTCCTATTGACAATACAAAGTTTGAGGATGAAGAGGATAAACTTGTTAACCGTAAAGAATACCAAACACTAGTGGGAAGACTGATTTATTTCTCTCATACTAGACTAGATATTGCTTTTTCCGTGAGTGTTGCAAGTCGTGCATGCACCAAGGAGGAAGCATTTTGAGGCAGTTTATAAGATCCTACAGTATTTAAAGGATACTTCTGGAAAAGGATTATTATTCAAAAAGGGAGATCAAAGAACAATCAAAATATATACTGATTCAGATTGGGCAAGTTTAGAAGAAGATAGACGATTAACCATTGCGTATTGCACTTTTGTGTGGGCAAATTTGGTCATGTGGCAAAGTAAGAAGCAAAAGGTGGTAGCCAAGAGTAGTACTGAAGCTAAACTAAGAGTTGTTGCAAAGGGATTTGTGAAAGTCTCTGGTTAAAGAGTGTATTGACAGAATTGGGAATCAATTTTGAGACACCTATAAAACATTATTGTGATAACAAGGCAGCCCTAAGCATGGCACACAATCCAGTCCACCATAGCATGTTGAAGTTGATCGACATTTTATTAAGGAGAAGATAGAAGATGGAACAATATGCCTAACTAATGTCCCAACAAAGAAGCAAACAGCTGATGTGTTTGCCAAAGGACTTCAAAGACAAGTGTTTGAAGAATGTATCAGCAAGTTGAACATAATTGATATGTATGATCCAACTTGAGGGGGAGTGTGGTCAAGATATATATTATCTCATAATATTACAATCTGATCGTAATTAGATTCTATAGATCAGATATCAGTATCTTAGAGATATTCTAGATTATCTTTTTGTATCTGTATAGATTATCTAGCCTATTCTATACTCCTATCTGTGTATATATTTACAGCATTCACTAAGTAATATAAGATAGAGAAAATCAACTCTTATTCACACATATGTTCCTACTTCTCAACAGGTGGCTGATATTCTCACAAAAGGGTTACTCAAGAAGCAGTTTAATGATCTAGTTGGCAAGCTGGGCATGCAAGACGTTTTCAGACCAGCTTGAGGGTGAGTGTTGAGGTATTCTTGGTGAATATTTGGCTCCTATAAGTTAGCTAAATCAGATCAGGAACATATCATGTACAGTTGTAAATTCCTAGAAAAGAAACCTATAGAGTCTATCTATTATGTGGCAATGTAAAGTGAAAGGGGGGCAATATCTATTCCTCTGTTCAGATTCTATTTTCTATAGAAATATACTACCAGAATTATCCAATGCCCTGGAAAGGAATCTGGTAAATCAAAATAATTAAAGCAATTCTGCATTTCTGAGAATGTTTAGAGATAATACCTTCACTATGGTAACAGCAAATGACGCAGGAATAAATGAGAAGGCAATGTTAACAATAATAGCAGCTGAGAAGGCATCCAAATCCTGCATAACCCATAAAAGTTTTCAAAACTGGTAAGATAAATCTTTTTAATTAACTATGGAAACGTCTATTGTCCAATATCATATGCAATATACCACACGGGAACTATTGAACACCATGGAAATATCTAACGTATAATATCTTATTCAAGAGCCTACAAGTCAAACTGGTAATAACTAAAAGGAAACTTCACTTCACAATACAAGAGTGAATTTCAAAGGCTAGAGTGGAAATGACAAGAATGTCAAATAGTATTCCCTTTTATATAGCACAAGTAACTCATGAATACAGTCCTACAAGTGCCAAATGTAGTTAGAGAAAG
Organism: Erythroxylum areolatum; assembly: GCA_024520975.1. NCBI lineage: Eukaryota > Viridiplantae > Streptophyta > Magnoliopsida > Malpighiales > Erythroxylaceae > Erythroxylum > Erythroxylum areolatum. Next base: position 52,317,398 of record JANIJH010000005.1, read on the forward strand.
ATAAGACATCCTTAATAGATCACGATCAGTGTTATGACTTACAATATGCTTTATGCATATAATATCAATAGCAATCAGCTCCAGCTTCCAATTTGACTAGCATCAGCAAAAAAAATATTTCATTACTGCACCTTATTATTTTTGTTAAGGATTTCGCTTTATTAGACTGGCTTCATATTAACAATAACACTACCACTAGTGTCAGAATCCAAAAATAGCAGTCTAGTTATCAATAAAAAGGTATCTATCATCATCTTCTAAGTTCCCCTACTCTTTCCTCACCTATCACTTTATTCTCTTTCCAATGTTGTGACCTCAACTCACCTATATTTTACGCTACCAATTGTTGGAAATTATGAAGATTGAGTATTTAGTACAAAAATATTATATATCCAATATAGGAATAATTTCTATATCCATAAAGTAGTTTAGGTACTATTTCAGTATATTATATTCTCTTATCATAGAATATTGTACTGCTTACTATCATATATAGATCAGTTCAACCTAACACACCTTGATATCTTGTGGTCCTTGTATTTGTGAACCTAGATTTTATAGCCAAATCACATGAACCAATGTGTATATCCTTCTCCTTTCTTTCTTCTTTCTATCTCCATTTCTATTTTCATAGTGTCAATTTCAAATAGACATGCAAACCTCTCGCCTCTCTTGGTTTCCTAACTTAAATACATCTCCAAATCAAATGACTTTCTTGACTAAATTCTTTATATATAAGCAAATCATAGGGGTATTGAGCCTTTTCTCAGCCTTTCGAGGTGCATAACGTGTCCCTATTCCCTGATCACTCTTTTTCACATAGTACCAAAACTATTTTCATATGGTATCAAAACCAAGTTCTAATTTTAGGGACCTAAGACCCTCTATTAGTTATTCTTCAAAATCCAAGGTTTCAATCATGATACCTAAATCCCGAATCCCTAACAATTTGTTTCTTCTTCAAAGCCAAGTTTAGAGTTTAGGAATCTAAAATTATTTGTTTTTTCTTCTTCAGATCCAACGTCCTAACCTTCCTCCCAGAAACCCATTGAGAGTGTCATTACCTCTATATATTGTATTTCCCTCTTGCAGCTCATTGGGTGAGTCATTACCTCTATTATGTCTTTTCTTTTGGCAGCCCATTTAAAACTCAGTTATTCTTATTTTATCTTTCCTTTTAATAGTCCATTAAAAATACCGCTACCTTTATTTTGTATTTCCTTCCTACAGAACATAAGGAAGAAATTAACTTTATTTTGTCTTTTCTTCCCTATCACTTCAATTCTACTTCCCCTTCTTTCTTCTGTTTCAACTAACATTTTTTTATTCTTAGTTTCTATTTCAATCAAGTTGCCGCTATTTTTCTCTTTTAACAAGTATCCCCTATTGTTTCCTTTCCTACAAATGTTGTTTTTGTTGATTTTAGAGTTTAATAACAAGAGGAAAATAGCCAGAAATAGAAAACAAAAAATAGCGAAAAACAATAGAAGGAAAAAGAACATGTTGGTGGTTTATTTTAAATTTTATGTGTTTGTAAAATCCTCCATTACGATATTCAAAATTCATATGTAAGCTACACAAGACAAGCATCAACTTACTAGCTTCTGAGTGTTGAAGAGCATGAATATTTAGTATCTAATAAATAAATATTATTATGTACCTAGTATGGGAATATTTTCTATATCCTATAATAGAGTAGTTTAGATATAATTTAAGAACATTGTATTCTTTTATTGTGGGATATCATATTATCTTATTATTATAAATAGATAGGCTAAACCTAGTGAAGAATACACTTAAGTACTGGTCGAGTTGTATATAGATGTATTTAAATTGTGGGAAAGTAAATTTTTTGACCAGCTATTCATTTATTTACTTCAATAGCAACTGCTCACGATTCGCTTTTATATCAGTTGGACATCAAAAATGCCTTCTTACATGATGACCTTCAGGAGAAAGTTTATATGAACCAATCATATAGATTTACTATCCAAGTAGAGTGCAAAAAAATTTTGCCATCTTCAAAACTCTCTATATGGTTTAAAACATAGCTCTCGTGCTTGGTTTGAAAACTTAAGTCAAATAATAGAAAAGTTCATAATGAAAAAAATGTAAGTCGGACAACTTAATTTTCTAAACACATTCTGCATCTGGCAACCTTATCCTTGTTATGTATATGTATGATATTTTCATTACTAAAAGTGATACTCTAGGAATTTCATCCCTCAAGTACTTTCATGATAGTTAGTTTCACATGAAAGATTTACGAATTCGTAAGTACTTTTTGGGAGTTGAGTTGATAAGAAGCATGAAAGGCATTTTCTTATTTCAAAGGAACTATGTGCTTGACTTATTAACTGAGACCAAAAAGTTAGGGGCTAAGTCATACAGTGCATCAATGCTTCCTAATCTCCCATTTACAAAGACGGAGACTAATTTGAATATCTATAGAAACATAAAAGACTGGTTGAAAAATTGAACTACCTTATAGTCACTCGTTTTGATATCACATATTCTATCTATATTGTAAGCCAATTCATATCTTCCTTGATAGTTCACCATTTGAAAGCTTTAGAATAGATCTTATGTTATTTAAAGGGAGCTCCTAGGCGAGATATATTGGATGAAAATCAGACATACTCACATCGAGTGTTTCTCATATGCAAATTGGACAGGTTCCAAGATTAACCGGAAATCCACTACCAGCTGTTGCTTTTGTTAGAGTAAATTTGGTCTCATGAAAATGTAGATATATAAAGCTATGACATAGTATGTGCCACAGGGGCATTTTGAGGCTAGACAGATGCCTCCAAACCCCTCGAGTTGCAACTTAATCCTTCAACTAAGTTCTCAACAAAATTCCACCAAACAGCTTAAGTGCACTTCACTTAATCAATTTGTCAAACACCTTCTAGACACTCCTTTGAAGCATTTCGTCAACAGGTGTTAAGCCCTTCAATCTCCACTCTTTAGAGGCTTAGAAAACTCTCTTAGAAAGGTTATAAGTGTTGGAATAAGGTCTGGAAATTCACAAACACGAATACAACCAAATCCGGACAATTGAACATGTAGAAGTCAAGTCTCACTCTCACTGTTTGAGACATTTTATCAAACAGGTTCTATACCTTCAGTCTTCTGGTGTATTTGGGCGGTAAACAAGAAGGAATCAGATCATATTATGTATAAAAGAAATTTATTAATGTCTCATAACAAAGGTTGCAAGAAATGAGGGCTGAAAAGAGGCAAATTCCACAAATTTTCCAGCCTACAACACACATATATATAAGTTATATACAAGTTGTAGGAAATTAAATTTCTTAATATCTCAAAGATATTGGGACCCTATGAGATTTTTTTCTTATCCTAAGAGATTGTGGGATCCTAGGAGATTGATTCCTATCCTAAGAGATTATCGCATATTTTTCTCCTATAATAAGATGTATATAACCGTGTAACCCAAAATCAATTGTAAGAAGATAAATTATTTTCCTCTTCTATTTCGCGTCAATACCGTCGTAATATGTATCCACATACATAGACTTTATAGTTGAACCGTGCTAAACCAATATTTATCTCATTCTCACTAGGCATGGCAATGGGTCAGGCTATGACCCAACTATCTCATAAGGTGGTTCGAGATTGGCCCCAAAAACCCATTACTACCCAAAATGACGTCGTTGTAGGGTGAGTAGTCAGGCCGTTTGGGCCATTCAGGTCGAGCCTCAGGCCAACTTCAGAGGCCCGAATCAGCCCGAAGCCCAATCAACCCAAGCTAACCTGTTAACTTCAGGCAAGTTGGGCTAAAATTGCCTTGCCTAGTTCTTACTTCGCCTTTTGTTTTGTCTCTCCTTTATTTCTCCATAGGCCTGGGCTGGCTCAAAGCCAAGTCAACCTGAGCTTTGATTGGTTAACTTCAGGTGGGCCGGGTTGAAACTACCTTACCTAATTCTTACTTCTCTTTCTCCTTTGTCTCTCCTTTGTCTCCGAGTTTAGGGCGAACAACATTGTTTTCAACAAAACAGTATCGTTTCAAATGAAATTAAATTTAATTTAAAAAATGGCCAAACCCAAACATGCCCAATGCCATCTCTACACACAGTATCGAAGCTAATTCAGCATCAACCATTCCTTTTGTAAAGTTTCAAATACCAGTTAATATATGTCAGAAGATCAACATTTAAATTCACAAGAACAAGAACAAATAATAGAGTAATTTATCGATACAATTCAAAATTATCTTCACTAGTTGTAACTCTTACCTAGAACATGAATTGAATTTTGAGTCCACTTAATGCTGAGTGAGCAGATAATAAGGTGCAACAGAAGAACACCAAGAATTCTTAAGACAATATAGCAATATAAAACAAAATAGAAAAATGAAAAAAGAGCCAGAGCCTATCTTGTAACAAATATATAAAAGAACAAGAGCACTATCCAAGAGAATGGTTCTCTTATGATGGTTAGTTGGTGATCCATCAAATCTATCTCGCCACTGACAAAAGATACGATAGAAGCAACAAGGTCTACGTGAAAGCAAGTAACTTGAGTTTATATATCAAGTAGAAGAACATACATGATGTTGCAAATGCTGGCTTTTTGTCATGGGCAGAGGGTGGTTGCGAGTCTTAATGGTCATATTTTTGTCACCAGTAGCAAGTTTAAGAATGGCAGCATTCATTATATTGATATAGGTAGGAGCAGAATGCTGACAAGAACTATTGTAAAGTACAGTATATCCCAGACTTCCATCATCATTTTGATCATCCATCACAATCGCACCATACCTGCATTATCATACAGTCAATGAAGTTGTAATATTGAACTTTATGAATAATCATGGAGACTTCCTCTCACCAAATGGGTTATTCAATCATTCAATATTATGTATGATAATGAGCACATTACATCAACAATTTTTTGGAGTTCTAGAATCGGCTTGTACCTTCTCTGAATAAGTTAAGCTTAATGCAAAATTTTAAAAGCTCAAAGGGCAGACAGATTTACATCACATTTCACAGCTTAAACAGGAAGACAGCACAGATCAATGTTGTAGAAGGTAAACTAAACAGTGCCAACCATGTCCAGAAACACATAAAAAGAATATATTACCAGCAAGTACCCATAAAGAGGGTATAGAAACAGATCAAAGACATAAAATAGCCTCATCATCATTAAGGTACTCATTTGCTAGCAACATAAAATGTGCTCAAGCGTGTAACTGGAGATAAACCCATATCATATTGACACATATTCCACATCAACCCTATAGAATAAATGTTAGACTGCCGTCTTGGAGGCTGCTTCTCTTTCACAAGCCAGATCCTACTATATAATATATCTAGAACAAAGAATCAATCTTGGTTGGATAATATCGACTAATAAGTCCTAAAAATTGATTAAGTTGCCTTCATGAATAATTTTACCATTTCAGTTTAAATTGACACTGGAAAAGTTTCTGAACAACATTTAACTCAGATTTCAGATCAACAGACCTTGATTGGTAGGATTCATTGAAGCTAGACATCAAGAATTCACTCATCGAAAGCAGTTCTGGTCCCAAAGTTGGCCCTGCTGCATCAATTGCATCAGTAAGTGCCCTTTTTGAATCAGGGAACTTGTATGAAGTCTGTTTGACGTTTTGAATCCAACCCCCGTCAATAAATTCTGCAATCTGTAGTTTGATAGCTTGTAAGAGTGCCCATGACCATACTATATAATGGTTCAGTGGCATTAAAAAAAAAAAAGGACATGATAAATATAACCTCTAACCTCTTCTGCAATAGGCTTTGACAGATTAAAGGGAATTGGACCGCCGCCGCCGCCGCCCGTTAACAGAGGATTGAAATATGAAGTTGTCAAAGTAATGGATTGTTGGTCAGGATGTGGCTTAAGCTTTAGAAAAAGAAGACCAACAAATAGGAAGACAGCTGGAATCAAAAGTTGGAAGACAATTGTCCTCCTATCTCTCCGAGCAGATATTGCCCTCTTTATAAACAGCGCCTTTGTATGTTGCCAGAATGTTGATCTTGAAATGACACAGCAACTACAGCAATGCATACCCATGAAATTAAAGAAACTCAAAAAGGCAGTGAGCATTAGCCCCCATGTTTCCCTAACTGTAGCACATATGACTTGAACGACCTTTCTATCATTTTCTGGAGCTTTTGAATCACAGATTCTTGTCAAACCATGATTCTTAGAAGCTGTAGCAGGTACAAAATCAGAGGACAATGTACCATTCCTCTGACTACAACCATCAGTTCCAGCATGGTCAGATCCTGCAACTTTCAGAAATACCTCCTCCAACGTTGTGACTGATATACCGTAACTTTCAATGCCATGATAACTTTCATCTTCACAAGTATTAGTTTCAGAGTAAGGAATTGATCCTTTCATGTAACTTTCAATTTCCCTAAACATTCTCTCAAAGGATGATGAAGATGCCAAAGGAAGCTTAAAAGAAATCTCAGTTCCGACCTGAACAGGCAAACAAAATAGATTAAAATCGGAATGAAGCAATCGTGGTAATACTATTTGTATATAACCACATTCATGGACGAATTGGTGAAAGCTAACAAATATAACATAGCATATAAATATAAATATAAGGTTGCAAACTATTAGTCTGATATTTATATCCTCTGAATTATAGACATTTAGTAGAGAATTCAAAAGTTAGCAACTGTATCTTAAAACAAGAGGTTCTGAAAATATTCAAGCATATTAATATTAATGCGTCACATGAAAGAATTATTTGTGAAATTCTTTAAAACTTCTCTCTAGTAGCAATCACTACAAAAGTTGTTGGCATAGCACGGCATCAAAACATCTAAATATGGCGAAGCCTTGAACCTTAAAACATAAAAGCTTACAACAATTGGTTGTTACCTCACTCACGCATGTCGCTGATGGAACGTGACGATGTACGATGTCAGAAGCTATGGAGGCAGTAGGTGCAGACTGAAGAAGCAGGGGCAATAGTCATGACATAGGTGTAGACATTCGATGATCCAAACATTTGAGGGTTAAAAGATTAAACATGAAATAACCAACTAACCTTCACTAATGTAAGTGTATAACCAACCCCATATTGATGCTTCAAGAAGAGAGAGCTGTCAAAATATAGCACTAAAATGTGAACAAGGTGAAATAAAAAGTGAAAAAAAGATGATTGCATTGTGTCTTCAAAACTTGGCATATTTATCAAAAAGCTACTTCAGTAAAAATATTCATATAATAAAAAGTAACTCTTCATTGCGATATAAATGATCTCATAGGAATTTTCCTCAAAAAAAAGTGAAGATCATGCTGAAATAAATGATATTCTCATCCAAAATAATAAACCTTCCACAGCATTTCAAAGAACCATTAGCCATGATAGCTATCCGATCTCCTAGCTCATCAGCTTCATCCATCGAGTGCGTAGTTAGCAATATTATCCTGCCCTTTTTTTTCCTTTTTATTAATTGCCATGTTAAGCGCATTGAGTATGGATCCATTCCACTTGTGGGTTCATCAAGGATTATAATCTGCAACAAATCAATGAGAAGTTATCACATTTTGTGGGGGAAAAGAAAAAAAACAGAATATCCCCATTGGGCTTCATCATTACCTTGCTGTTCCCAATTAGTGCAATTCCAAGAGATAATTTCCTTTTCATACCACCAGAAAGAGCCATCACAACAGTGTTCATTTTGTCAGCCAAACCCACCTAGAACAAAGAGAAATATTTGTAATACTTTAAGATCAACTGTACAAATGGAAGTCAATAACAGAGGCAGACTATGTCCCAACCCCGCTCACCTCAACCAAGAAGAAACAGAGAAAATTATTTATACCATAATAAAAAAGGAAACAACTAAGAAACAACTAGACTAAGATCTTTATGGTCAAATAAATGATGAAAAGGACTTCTTTCTCACACAAAAATGCCTTCTCACACATTTTGGACAGCCTTACAAACTGATCATTTCTTTTTTTTTTATTTGTCACATTACCTGATTTTCAAACTTGAATAAAGATGAGCCCTTAATAAAAATGTTTACTATATTTTAATATATCTACTACTCCAATACTTGTCCTGTTTTAACAACTTAGCCAAAATCAAAACAGTAATTTATATTTATGAAAATCAAACTAACTTTCTATTGCCTGAAAACACCTGCTATGCTATGTCTGACAAAGGATAATATGCTATTGAGCAATTTGACATATACATCCACAGCAGTGAAAGAAGCCTTCAGATCTAAACAGAAGCATAAGTCAATGATCCAAGGATCTTAAAATACTGAGCTAAAGGTAGCTATCAAGTCAATCAAATACCACATATACACAGCAATAACATTAGCACTGATCTTTAACCTCCATAAGGACATAGAACCACAAAAAGTTCAAATGGAAGAATGCTGAATTTGGTTTCAGTGTATCCATGACTCAGAAGCAACAAATATTCAATTCAAGCTAAAAGTTCTCATAGCTAAAAAGGTTTAGGGAAGTGTGACCCATGTAACACAGATTGCTACTCACTTCATCAACCATATTGGTCACGGTGCTCTCAAATTTATCCTCTTCCACACCCTTCAACATGGCAAACAATTCTAGATGCTCTCTAACCTGCAATGAATAATTAAACAAGTCAAATTCTGTTCTACAAGGTAATGAACTTTAGTATTGGAAGCATAAAATAAGTAAAGAGCTACATAAATTCTCGTGAATAGACTTGCACAAGCAATCAGCTTGAACTTTATAGGCAGCAGAAGATAAGATTTCATCTAAAAATAGTAATTTCTGAAATGTTTCTCCTTCCTGACTCTTTACAAGTTTCATTGACAGCAAGCTCACAAACAAACATCCATTAGAGAGATTCCTCATTCACTAATCAAAAGAATCAAAAAGTGCAACCAGTTAGTCTCGCCTAAATGAGCATATAACGCCAGAAAGATTTCTAGTCTTTCAATATCCCTTTTTTTTTTCTTTTAGATCCTGTTTGTTAGAGGCTAATATCTGACCCATTCTTTGACCCTCACTAACACCTTAAACTTTTAGGTTGAATGATTAACAAGTAGTAGAGATTGCAGGATGCATAGACTACAAGTTTAAGTTGTATTACAAGTTATGGCATGCCTGTACTCTGTCCATGCATTCCATCCAACAGGCTAATACAGTCAATCTTGGGTACTAACCAACGACTTACAGTTTTCACTTTTACTGTAACTATTGTAAAAATTTTAAAAATTTGACCATAATTCTCATTTCATTTTCTATCAGGCTAATCATTTGCATGCTCCTTTGATCAAATTCAATAGGCAAACAGGGATAACTCAATTATTACAGTTATGTACAAGAAAAGTATGTTAGGAAGGAGCAGCATATATACATCAAGAGTTTTGAAAGAATGAGCTATGTGATTGGATAAATCCATATTTGCCAATGTGCTTCTCTTAAATGACATGGAAATAAATTTCTATACTACAAAAGCTAGCAAAAAAACAAATTTTGATCTTTTATAGCAAAGAAAATTTGGAAAGGTCAAGCAAACTTATCGCTTACCGTCAACTCCTGAAAAAGGATATCATTTTGGGGGCACACACCCAAGAAATTCCTTATATCATCCTGTAAAGCAAGTCAAAGCAATCCCCACAAACATATCAAACCCCAATAATTCTTTAGTAAGCCATACTAAAAGGAAAATTATGTACTATCATGCAGGCATGCAAATGTTTCAAATAACAACAAAATTTAAACGAATTAAAACACATATGGCAAGAAAAGATTATAAGAAGAAATGAAAGACTAACAATTGGAATAAGAAAAATATCTCCAGAAAAGGGGCAAATAACAATAATTGCCCGACAAGGAAAATGGAAAAAATTATAATTTTGTCTATTGTAAGTGCCATATTAGAAACTAAAATATATATTGTATTAAAGCACTATTATAAATAGATGGAGTAAAATCTAATTAAGTGTACATCATTCTACTCATTTTCTCTCTTATTTATGGTGTTAAAGGCTTGTTGCCTACAATTTGTTTCTTGTTGAAAATTAAAAGTAAATAAGTGCATGGGTGTGAAAATTATCAGTCCAAACAATATTGGGCATGATGAATTATGCTGTCCATTGTTGGTAGATGAAAATGGATGCCCACAAGGATATGGTGCAGCTTGGATATGTATAGATGATATCATTGTAACTAGAGACAATGCAAATGAACAAAGAAGACTAAAGTTCAGGCAAGTTAAGTAGTTTAAATTAATGATATTGAAAAACTTGTATAATTCCTTAAGATTAAAGTGACTACTCAAAACGAGAACTTTGGTCTCACAAAGAAATTATATACTTGACCAACTTGAAGAAATTGGGATTTCAGGATGTAAAATGGAGAATGTACCAATTGAACCAAACAATAAATTACGTTTAAGAGAGCATAGAGACATGGATGACAATGGCCTCTCAAAAATTGGCAAGATATTTGATTTATCTGACTTTGAATAGACCTAATTTAATTTATCTATCAGGAGTAGCTAGCTAGTTTATGCATGACTCAAGAGAGGAACATTTTCAATTACTGGGGCATATCATATATTACCTAACACATTAGGAAGAGGAATATTATTTAAAAGAAAGGAGCTCTAACCATGGAAGCTTAGAGAGATGCAGATTATATTTGATTCTTGAGGGAATCTACCATTGGATATTGTATGTTCATGGGAGAAAATCAAAACAATTAGTATGGTAAGGCCTGCTACTGAGGTGGAATTTAGAGCTTTCAAAAATTATTCTAAAATCAAGAATCTTCAATGATGAGACTATCAGAGGAATTATCTAGAATTATTGAAGAATGAGTCACCCTTTTTTTGTGTTTAAAAAACTATGTCCAAGTTCTAATTCTAAATAAAGCCTAAAGTGTGAGGCTTAACAATATGCTAAATTCAACACGATACTTAACATTACTCAAATCATCACACAAGCTTCAGTTCTTCGTTTCATTGAGTTAGGTTTAGGTTTCAATATTTAGGTACATTTGTTGACATTTTAGAATGACCTGGCTTTACTTGATAAAATGTTTCAAAGTTATTGTCTTGTTTTTACCTCTCATGCTAGATTGAAACATGATTTCAAAGTTTAATTACCTATTCTTTACTGAGAAAATACTACAAGCACTTTTCAGTTGTTTTTAATCAGTTCCTAACATAAGAGAATATTTCATCAATCGTCATTTCCTGATATAACACGACTAAGTGGACGAAGTAAAAGAAGCCTCTTACTTGAAACCACCTCTACCTTGTCATATGTCAATTACGTACCTAAACAGCTCTAGCGGCTGTTGCTTTATCAATTTTCTATGTGATCAGTCCTTGACCATTATTTGCTCTTCAGGAGAAGATTCCTCATTAGATAATATTTCCTAATAAGCCCTATTTTCTTTATCACTAAAGATATTTGGATCCATAAAGGCCCCTTGTAATCCAATCTATTTTGATATAAAAGGAAATTGAGGCCTTTATAAACTCTTTAATTGTATGGAGAGGCATTTGGTGGTCTTGCCAGTATTAGTCTAGGAAGTCAAAGTGAAAAGTGATTATACTAATTTTGGTTTTATACTACTTGGAAACAGTGGGAAGAAAAAGAAAACCCATGGATAAAAATGGGAACTATAAGGGAAATGCAAACAAAAGAGTAGTTCAAGATTAAACGGAGTACAGATAATGAATCGACTACTGTCTTTTTGTATGAAAGATCTTTTCTTTTTTAATTGAGCCACTCTCACATAGATACAGGAAGCATGAGTACTTGAAGATTGCGACAAATGAGAGAAGAATAATAACTAAAAAGAGTGAAAGTTGTTTACCATGTCCGTTGCTATGTTCTTTCCAAGTATGAGAGCATCTCCTGATGTAGGAGGAACAAGACCAACAAGCATTGAAATTGTTGTACTTTTTCCCGCTCCATTGTGCCCTTCAAACAATCATAAAACAAACAAATTATCTTTAAAGAGAACTAAGAGAGACATTCTCCATTTTCAAATAATGAATGCAACAGTTGTATAATAATAACATGGAACTCCATCAACATGACATATATAAAAAAAATACAAAAATTTATCCTTAACTACATTCTTTGAGCCCTTGTTTAAATGAGATAAATGCAAAATGAGGTGTTTCAGTTACAAAGGTTCTGTCAATAAAGATGCCTTTTGCATTGTAACTCCAAGTTTAGAGCCCGGATTTGGATAAGTCATTAAATCATTCCACATAACATTATGCAAATCCACAGATGGAAATATTAAAGCCACATTGAAAAATCAGAATAAGCAGTTGATGTTTGAATGCACATTCAGAAAAACGTTATATCATTAATTAGGAAAAAGAAAACATAGAGACAGAGTGTGTGTCCAGAACAAGGTAAAAGCTTGGAGTTAGCAAATTTCATGACAGAAGTTAAAAATCTGCATCCTATCTGCGCCTATCTGCGGACCTGCAGGCAATGAAGCAGTGTGTGATTTAATTTTAAACTCATGAGACTGTTTCATTTAGTTTTGAACTCTTAAGTGGGTTCATGAGTCTTCTATGGTACAATCTTCATTAGAGAGAACTTGATGGCAGCCAAAACGCAGATAGGATGCCTGAATTATAGAGTTGAACTTTATATACAGTGAGCTAATTTTAAATTCAATACGATCATTGAAAAATGGATGAAATCTCCATAAATTTGCTTAATTTAAGATATCCAAATTAAAGAAAAAGCTAAAGAACAAAGACCATAGACAAGAAGGCAACAAAAAGAACCAAGTAAGTTGTACAAGTTACCTAAAAGTGCGAGAATCTGATTTTCAAACAGGGTGAGCTGTAAGGAATTAACAGCATGACAATTCCCTTTCTCAGTATTGAACACTTTATGCAGGTTCCTAATTTGGATGCATCTACAAAGCAAACAAGAACAGTGAGAGAAAAAGTCCACCAAAACCTGCCAAAAGAATGCCATTAGATTCTTGTGTAGAAACCTATTCTCAAGCTCTTGTTGCTTCATATCCAAGTTAATTGCTTCCATAGTAGGTCTACAACTATCATGTCCGAATTTTTGGTTGCAAGGCTTATCACTAATTTTGATCCCTGAATTAGATGTGTCGATCCCAGCAATACTTTTCTTTCTCCAGAAGCACTTCTGGAATAAGAAGTTCCATGGCTGAAGCTTTCCATTTTCCCTGGAAAAGACCTGATTGAATGGAAAAGTAAAGTGAATTTGTCACCCACTAGCATTGAAAACCCAGAAGGCATATGGTGGGAAGCAGTCCAGAATCTGGGCCTTTTTCATGTGTTTGAAGATAGATAAAATGTACAGCTTTTCATCTCAATATTTGATTTCAGTAATTTCCCATGATTAGATATATCAAGAACTGATTCATGAAGTCTCCTTATGCATTGTTGAAGAGAAACAGCAAAGCACATGATATGGAAAACAACTTATAGCCTGCTTTATACAGAAAATGAAAGAGTTTAACTTACCACAATTTTATAACTTTAAAGCCTCACAAACTAATAAAATATAATTGCACAGATCTCCAACTAATAATATAATGTACTATGAACTGTATTCTGAATCCATACGAAATCTTACTGAAAGTTGAACAGGCCAAGATCGCACCCAAAACAAGAAGAAATTCATGCAAATTCAGTGAAATTGGTCATAACATAACAAATAACAAGAGAAAAACCAATTATGGAAAGTGCAAGAATGTCTAAGAAGGTGCCATGTTGAAGGTGTAGAATTTCTTGATCTTTACAAAGAGCTAGAGGGAAAAGGGAGCAGGGTGATGACCCAGATATTTTAAAATGGACTTCTGCAATCATGAGATCAGAATTAGAAACAAACAGTTAAGAGACATACCTTATCCAGGTATAGACCAATGAAACAGTACAACAGCGTGTCAAGTAACATCATCATGAGACAAACCAAAAAATTGACGCCAGATGACTCCTGCATAAATATGGACTTGTAAGATTATAAAGATGTTAGGTGGCCCTAATAATCTACAAACATTCAAAAACACCACACAAAGATTACCCGCCATATGTTGCTCCATCGTACCCCAACATGAGCCCGCTCGTAATCAGCAAAGTTGACCGATCCCAGTGCGAAGGCCGTGGGAGAAAGCAAAGAAGCAAGGACCTTCAAGATCCTGTAAGCAATTGAAAGCCAAATGTAGAAAAGAAACAACAAGAGAGTTTCACTACATGTAGAAAAAAAAGGAATAATTAAAAGAGTTTGCATGAAACTTGAGAGAATAGCATTGCATGATTAATTACATAGGCACAGCCGGGTCATTGACAGTGTAGTAAGGAAAAAAGGCCCCAAGAAATGACAGGGTTCCAACAGCAACAGCTGTTTTTGCCCGTGTGAAGAATGTTGATATCAAAAATGACAGCATAATTGCACTGAGTCCAAATGTAAAGAAGTATACAAACACCACCGACTTATCGCTGTATTTGAAAAGGCTATTCAGGGTGCAAGCTGTAATTATTCCAGATGAAATTGCGAACTGCAGAGAGAAAAAAAAATCAGCTTATTATTTAACAGAAACAGACACTTTAGGAAAATGGAAACAGCTGTGTGTAGGAGGGTGTCATAATATATATTTATATACATATAATCAAAGTATAAAATAGATAGCTATATCTTAAGTTATAGATCACTTGACCATCTTATCCTCAACAATCCTAGACTTCTTAATCAAGAAAATCAACCATAATCATTACAAAGTAAACCTGGTCTATTCACTATTTTATCGATAATTGTGTTAGGTTAGGTATAAAGACGATTCTTGCCTCTGCATCCTAGTTCTTTTGTCTGGTATAGAAAACCAAACCAGAAGTGCAAGGAAAAGATTTTAAAAAGCTCTGTTTTTAAGATGGCTAAATCATTCTAATACATGATACCTAGATAATTTTCCCATAGACATAGAATATAATAATACTAAATATCTATGATAGACAGTATCCTCCCCGTTCTATGCCAAACAAGTTACTTTTGTTTTATCCCTAAATCCATTGCCCAAAATGTCAGAACTCTGAAAATTCAACTAATTTTTTTCTTTGTCAAAATGCTTTAAGGGTAAGACTAAAATTAAATAAAATAATCATCCACAATTCAGACTTTGCATCTCGAACCAAAAAATATAATCTATCAAATTCACTGCTCAGTATTCTCCGCTCCAAATAATGCAAACCAATGCAATTCTCCAAGCAAAATGAAGATTGATAACTAGCATTAGCGGAGTCACAAGAACAATAAAAAAGAAATAGAACTTTCTATCTATTTGCCAATCCTCAGAGGTCAGATCTCACAGCTGTAGATTTATCTCCAACTTATTCTCAGACAACATAGTAACCCAAACTTTTCAATCAGGCAACATAAACATGTGTAATGGGCACACCTGACTTCCATGAAGAAGTTATCCATGTTTACTACACTACTGTAGCTCATTCACCAGGAGCAAATATTTCCCATTTTTAAACTCGATTAAAAACCCTGGAAAATACAATGTCATACTGACAGTTCACCTGTATAGTATATGCAATAAACCAAGAAAGATGAAAAATTCCATCTTGCAAGCCCATCATATAAAGACCTTCTCTTATCTTCATTTCCTGATAACACCAAACAAAGAATAACTTAAGATGTAAAACACTGTAATACATTTCCTAGATTTCAATGTCACAGGAATGATTAAGAAATAAAGAAACTTGTGTAGCTACATTAATATCAATATTAATACAATTATATTCACTGACAGACCTTTTCAAACACAGAATAACTGATAAGGCGAGAAATTGGATAAAGAAATCCCAACAAATACCTGCTCACAAATATTGAGATTCACCAAAGTAGGTGTTAGGAAATAAGAAAACCAGAAATTTCAGTGGGAAAGTTTAAAATAAGAATTTTTCTTTTTTTGGAAGAAAGTAACAAGTTTAAAATAAGATACATACAGTACTCCCATGACTTTCTTAATGATGGATTGAAACTCCTCATCAGTGTATTCAGAGGTTGGAAAGGGAACAACTCTGATTTTTGAGGGGCTATATTGTGTCCATGGAAACTTGAGCGAGGAAGCTATGATGGATGAATTGGAGGATGGTAGCTTTATATTTTCAGTTGAAATGCCAGTTCCAGTTTGCTGAGCTTCAAATATTATGAATGAATCCAATACCTGCTGAAGCTGCAAAAAGTAACGAAGAATCAACATACGATAAAAGATGGAATCAGGACAGACAGGAAAAGGGGGCACAACTGAATTGCTTGTCATTCATTCAATAAATGACAAGTGAAAGTCTATGATACAAAGGGAAAATCCATATATAGAATGTGAATGATTAGTAACATTTCAATAGATTACTCGCAAGAAAAAGGTTTCTTCTATCATCATGTGGGCTCACCACAAACAAACTTTACAATAATGTAGAAAAACTTGTAATGTCTAATAGCAGACTCCCAAGGCATGATTAACTTACAGAAGACTGAGACACAGCAGTCTTGCTCATGTTAAAGTAAATGATGAGGAAGAGAAGTGCAAGAGATTACATAGCTTGGCCATGAGGCCTATATTCACAAACACAATTTGTGAAAGTTACACCAAAAAGTAAGGATACGTACATATAGAGAAAGGGATGTATTACAAATACCGTCATTCTTAACCTGATTACAAAATTCACTGACCAATAGCAGAGACCATAATATACAATTTTAGTGAATCTTAACATTATTTTACCATACCAGATTGTATTCCAACAGCTCAGTTCAGCTTTAAATAGTCAGATCTTAACAAAAACAAGGAAGATAAAGACTTATAGAGACATAATAGCATTGGAAATCCAAAATGTCAGTTAGAAAATCAAAGGGGGGAAAATTACCAACATGCAAAAAAATGCAGAAGTCTACTTATAAAATGAAGAAATGAAACTGAAGGGAGAAAATGTAAGAACAGAAAATTATATCAGAATTAGAGATGAGCAAGCATACAGTGAAAAAACCGCTGAAACTGTACTGCATTATAGATATTCTATTTACACCCAATTCCAAGTCATCAAGATAAGGTCCATTGACATCCATTATGGTTTTATAATCTGGAAAGCCCGAAAATGCCCACGTATGATTGAGGCGTATGCTATAATCAAATATCTGGGGACCTTGTTCATGAAACACTACTGCTCCTTTGATTTTTGGGTTTGAGCAATTCCTAGGCAAAGGAAGAAAGAATCAAAAGGTCAAAAGTGCCACAATAAATACGATAATTGCAATTCTACATAAACTATGATCCGCATTTCACTAGCCAGGAGTCAAACAATTTTTCCAGCAAGACAGGAATATAAATCAAAAGTAGCTAGAAGTAGCAAGGGAGAACCTCTATTAAAGTCCATATGTTTACAGAAGGATTTTGAAAAATCAAAGATTGTTGCATCATAGAGAACGAACTAGAAACAATTGACAGTTTAGGTATACTCAAAACTACTGCCTAACTTCATCCAGAAACCTTACGGAAATTTTGTTATCATCAAGACTACAGCTTACTTGACTTGACTGCAGGTGCCATAAAGCTCTGAGCATATATAAGTTTCCAACTCAAGTTCATCTTTGTAGATTCTTGAAACTTGCTGAAAATAAGCAGATTAATAATTAATCCTTCAGTAAGAAAGCATTTCTACATGGTAGTTAAAATCATCAAGATAATGATCAAGGCCATAGTCATAAACATAATGTTATTCTTTCCCCAGTGTGAAGACTTTGGAGATGAAAATGGACAGATATCATAATATAAAAAAATATACTAAAAAAGAAAGCTCAACAGAGATCCAAAAAAAGGGAATTTGAAGCTTGCAAGGTATCTACCTAAGGGTACCATCCTATAGTTGCAAGCACTGAATATAGTGGGACGAGGAATAGAAATCCTTTACTTACTGTCTGATCATGTTTCAAACATAAAGTTGTTGTTTGTTCAATTTAAGCAGGATAATGACAATTGTTTCCAATTTACATCCCTATGTCTAGCTTTTTAAAGAAACAGAATTCAGTCTAGATATAGACCAAAATTAAGAAGGCTAAGGTGAATCAAAAGTCTAAAAGTAGAATAATATGCAAATGGTGGTCACGAGATCACATGCTGATAGTTACTCATAGAACTGTATCAAGAGTAAAAGAAGATTATGAAACGAAAGAAAAGAAAAACATGATACATAGGCACCTTCAACAAGGGAAACTTTAGTGCCATGAAGTGGATCATCGTCCTTGTTTGCTCTGTGTCGGGTGCAAAAGCTAAAAACTCCCCTTTTGCTTGCAAAACTTGCAAAATTTGTTGGAAACTTGGGGATATACCTTTTCCTATTTCCACGAGCATATCTTTTTGGATATACCTGGATCAATTCAGCAAAGTCAAAGTGCTATTTATACCAGAAGCTCGTGGACATGTTAGTTGAAAAACATTCAGCATTTAAACAGTCATGATTTTCCATTTTAATTTGTCTTTGTTCCTATTCACTTTTGCTACAAATGAAATGTATAATGCGCAAAATTTCAATGGGATCATCAGACAATTGTTGCAAGTTTCACCATAGAAGAAAAAAATGAACAGAAATAAATGTAGTCAGAGTGTCTGGAAAACTTTGTTTCCCTGACTTTACCAGTTTTCAAAACCAGTAAAAGGGCTCAATGATGCAAGATATTTTTAACATGATTGAAGCTCGTTGATAACTTACGGCTGTGCAGGATGGATTTGTGTGTCAACTCGAGACCTCACGGCAATTAACAACAACATTACAATAGTCGGGAGCAATATCTGCAATTTTGAAAAGATATCATCAAAAAATCCCTTTAACATCTAGCTTCCACTCGCTCATTGATCAAACAAATAGCAATTAACACCCAGATAGAAAAGATTCATTGGCGCCACTAGCAGAGCCCTAAAGCAATATCAAAGACACCATAGGAAAACCAAAAACAAAATCATAAGAATGAAGAGAACAGAAGAAATAGAATCAGAAAAAGGAAATAAAAACAAATGATGAGTGATGAAAACGTATTGATATCGTATAAGACTGGATCATCAACTAAAAGCAAGTAAAGCTTCCAAAGTGGCAGAAAATTCAAACAGCCGCCGCAAACCCCCCAATTGCGTAGAAAATTCAACAACCACCCACCAGAATTCGATCACAAGTGCACATGTAAAGGGACACAGCTCAAGTGGCATGGAACATGATGAAAGGAAAGGAAAGGAAAGAAATAATCTTTACTTCAGCACAGGTAACAAAAGGGTGCCGAATTTTGAGGAGCCAATTCTTGCGAAGCATGGCCTTCAACTGCCTGCTACGAGTACCCATGGTGGTTGACCCTCAAGAGGTTGAACCACAAAACACACAAATTAGTTATAATACACGAAGTCGGAGGAAGGTAAAGGTCATGACGAGAAGGGAGAAACTTTGACTCTTTCAGTACAACGGAGAGAGATGGTGGGTGGCAAAAGCAAGGTGGACAAGTGGAGATGGCTTTCTGTTAGAGCAAGACATTTGTTATTACAATATATTATTATTATTATTATATGAAATTGAAAGAAAATTCAATCGAACTGCAATTGCATGTACGTGCTACGTACTGTTATGAAATGGCTTCATATTTTCCGTGAACAGGGTTTTCGTAAATGTATTTTTTTAATTTTACCTTCAAACGCATAGTTTATTTGTTAGGAATATTCTTATAATTCGTTTGGAATGTTCAACGAGGGTTTTCTGTTAGTCTACGTTGTATATAAAATAATTAATTGCATGATGATTTATATTTAAAAATTTTATAAGCACTTAATAGAATACCATTTTTAAAAATTTTAATAATATAAATCCTTTTTATTTATTCTAAAAGGACTTAATAGAAGATCATCTTTAAAATTTTTAGTATCACAATATCCTTTTTCATTAATTTAATTTAAGAATAAATAAAATAACAAAATAATTATCTGATTTTTATTAAAAATAAAAACATAAATTCCATCTTAAATTTAAATTATATTTAATTATATCAATCAAATGTATAAAATTTTAACTTATTACAAATACAATTTACTGCGAATCATATTATTAATATTGCTAAAATGGAGGATGGAGTCATGTCAGCTTAACAACTTAAAAATAAAATAAATAAAAATATTTTTTAAATAAGTTAGTTAATTAACAAATTAAAATTAATTTTCTAGATAAAACTTTTTCTTTAAAATTATGTTTTTAATATAAATTATTTTAAAATAAAACTATCAAAATTTGAGATACTAAAGAAAAAAAAGGACATATATTTTCATATTAATACGAAGTTTAGATCTTCCCCAGAAAGATAGAATAATCTCTTAATGTGAAAACTCTCAAGGTACTTGAAACCACACCAGAAAAAGACCTAAAGAAACAAATATCCTAAAATTCCTTTAGTTTAGAACCTAATCATCCTATAAACTTTTTATAAAAATGATGAGAATGAAAAAGGTATATGTCATTTTTTGCTTCAAGTTCTTTATTGTACCTAATAGATAAGCAAATAGTTTTACAAGAATTTGTAACTTTAATCTCAGGAGGGCATAAGTGGAGATTTGTAGCTTCAAAAGTTTAAATTGTATGAGAAATTTGGTTTTTAAAAAATTAAAACTATTTCACAAAAGGAACTTTAAAGCCACTCATCAAGCACTAAAAGAAACAAAGCAACTTATCACTTAAGCTTAGGAATACCAATGCCTCAATTTATATGATGTTCAATTGAAGCTCAAGGAAAAATAGACTCAAATCAATTATACCACTTAATTAAATGCTCACTATTCTCTCTTGATTAAAACTTCAACGGCTAAAGGTTGGTGATTTGAACATAAAATGTTTTCTTAGCAAGAAATAGCACCAAAAAATGTGTCCTTAACAGACACCACTAAAACAATGCCCTCTTATGAAAAAGATCTAAAGAACTTGGCTTTTAACCACTTCCAATAAACATTTGACTCTTGCATTAACTATATTTCTTCTGTGTAAGAACTTGGACAATTCATTCCAAATTCTATTAATTAGGAGCAAGTTGATGGAATCATTAAACCCTTACAGATAATTTATACTGAAAAGATCATTTTTAGAAGTCATGGCACCTGATAAGAGATATTGTGTCAAAAGTAGTTTTGGTCTTTGACAAAGGAAAATTAATTAATAGGATGAACATTATGCATATATGCCTTATACAAAGGATTCCTAACTAGTTATGCAATCATTTATTGATGCCCATTTTCTATGATATTGATTTACACTCAATCAAAGTACCGATGAGTTTTTTTGGAGCAATTTGGTAATTTCAAGGTAGAAAATCAATCCCACAAAAAAGTAGTTTATGATATATGCAAGTTATTTGAGCTTGGTTGATCAAATCTTTGGAGCAACATGTTTCAAGCACCAAAAACCCCAATTCAAATAATTGGGAATGCATTGTCACACAAGGATTATCAATCTTTATTTGACTCAACTTAATAAAGAATTAGTCATTGGAACAACAAAAACTATCTTATATAGACAAGATTTAACTAATTAAAGTAGTGCTTTGTAATATATACATATAATGGAGTTCACATCTTTACTTGTCACAGAAATTGAGCAAATCAATTAAAAGAATTCTTAAAAACCGCCTCTAGTCTAGAGGAATTAACAAAACTTTAACGACCAAAATAAAATAGATTGAGATTTGCACCTCCAAGGATAATGGAGGTATATCACCAATCAAAATAATCAATAAGATGTGGTTCAGCCTGATTCTGGCGAGGTTGCACGTTGCCGTTTGGATCCATGAGGTTGGTTAGCTCTAGCTTGAAGGTTCCTGCAAAACAAGAAAGGCACGTCGGGGGTTGTTTCCCGATAGGCCCCTCCGACGCTCAAGTTAGTCTTTTGGTGAAGGTAGGATCGCTGT
>JANIJH010000005.1:52343115-52357419 GCA_024520975.1 Erythroxylum areolatum
TAAATATCAAACAGACATTTTTCCTCGGTCAAGAGATCTATATTATTAGGATTTGAACCTAGAAGATTTTGAACATTAGACAACATAACTTTAGCCACTTCCACTGCAGTTTGTGCATTGGTCCCATAGATTTACTCAGTTGTTTAAGCTCCTCCTTAATTGCTTTGAGTTTCTAACACAATAGTATTATTTAGATCCAGATATAGACTTCTCAACACATGTACTATAAGCCTCCAAGGAACCATTCTAATGGGCTAAGAAGTTATTGAATCTGAACAGATAATGCCTCATAGATTATGAGATAAAAATAGATAACCTTATAAGTGTGTGGTTAGAGAATAAGTGGTCCATAAAGTTAATTATACTATCAGGGAACTTAGATAACCAACAGGAATTTATAAAAACCTTGTTAAGTTTTTTTTTCCTTATAAACAAATAAGTACCATGATTGTTGCTCCATGTATAGAAGTGCCCTTATGATTTTAGGTCAATAACCCCTAGCTGACCAATACGATTCAAGAAGTCTCCTGTAAAGTTTCTAAGATAACACTTATTTTTAACATCATCTCTATCCAAAGTGGAATTAAAATCTCCACAGATTACCCAAAGCAGATTACTATTGATGCCTAAATTCATAAGATTGTTCCATAAGTCATTCCTTTAGATTGTAAAGTTGCTAGCATAAACTGCTGTAAGTAAGAAAATCACTTTCTCAACCTTAAAGGAAATCTTTTGCATCATTTAAGCTGAAATCATCAAACATCTACCTCTATTCTGCTTAAGTTATAACAAACGATAATTCTACGAGAATATGGTTAGAATGATTAGAGACAAAAACCTATTGCTTCCCTAAAATATCAAGCTTTTTAATATTCTCCAACTTTATTTTTGCTTGCAAAAGACTAAGTAAAAAAACTATTCCTTAAAAACAAATTCTCTCAAAGTTAGCCATTTTAAGGGGCTATTGAAACCTCTAGCATTCCAAACTATAAAAGACATTTAATACTTTTTTCCTTTGGAGCTAAAACCTTGCTCCTTTAGGATTTCCTTCTACTTGTTATAGCCTAAAAACGTGCCTTACCAATTTGAGTGGTTGTTTGTAAATATTTATTAGCCTCTTTAAGAACATTTTTAACTTAGAGATTAGGAATTAAAGTAGTGTCAGCCTCTTCGAGTTCTTTTTTATCAATTAAACAAGTTTAGTCTACTAATTTAAAGTAATCAATTCTGTTGAGAGTAACCATTGATATATCAGGAATTGCATTACTCTCTATATAACCAGGTTTTAGAGAATTATTAATAATTTCTGAGGAAATACTAGAGTTAGGAACACTCTAGAGTAGTTAGGGCAAATTTGGAACTAGAACAACTTCAGTAGGAGGAGGATTCTTATTTAAAATAGCCAAATCTACTTCAGATTTCCTTGAGCTTGGAATAACTTCAGCTAAATTACTATTCCATTCAATACAACAGAATTTGATTATTAAGCTATGTATGGATCTTCTTAAACAAGCTCCTTATAGCTTCCAGTCCAAAAAGTTCTTCCTATTAGCTTCCAAACCTTTTTAGGTTTTAAACTGGGAGGTCTCCATGCGTAAGTTATTTTGACACGATCCTCCATAAGCTCTATGATGTCATTAAACCTCATTATAGCAACTTCATCAAGTAAGTCTACAAATTCCCCCACTGCTATGAAAATTATTGTAAAATTAATCCTTTTAATCTTAACAGTAACTTGGTCAAGACACAAAGATCTTCTAATTGAGTTGGCAAGGTAGCCGAGAGCTTTAATATACTCAAGAGGTATGTCGTAGATACATATCCAAAGATAAATGTTGATGTGTTTAGGTTCTTCACATTTAATCCCAAGCCTCTAAGGTTGTTCCAAAAAAGGTTTGTGATTCACATGTCATGGTCTAACTTTGATGACTTCAGTGATTGAATAAGGGGAATTAAAACGAAAGAAGAATATGTCTTCATTGTTTAAGATCGTTTCAAGTAGTCCAAACTATTTCCAATTAGAAGCAACCCAACTTTGCATGATAGGAAATGGAATTCTTCTATCTAAGAAGAATCCAATAAGTGTAGACTTCCATTTTTCAACTCTAGTATAAATAATGGATAATGGAAGGGGAAGGGGAACAACTTAAAGGTCTAAGGTGGGATTGGGGAGATAGAAGTTAAGTTTAGATTATGGATTAGGATTATGGTTCCCTATAACTTGCACCTAGGTGCATTTGGAAGGGATTAAATTATGAGCAGGGTCATGTTGAGAGGGTGAAGTGGGAATAGGAGTTAGCAGTGAAGCAGAAGGATTTGTGATAGGTGAAGGACACATTAGGAGATGAAGAAGAGGATGGTCTCAAAGGTGGGACAGTTTCAGAATTAGATAACATAATTAAGGATTGTTGGTTAAAAGCAAAAATTGGAGTACAAAAGCCACCCGAATGGAGTGATATGAGGATGATGGTTATGCATAGGAGAGGGAGAATGGGGAAAAAGACAACAGAAGGGGTAAAGACTACAAAAACAAGAGCAAGAGAAAGAGATAGAACCAAAATAGATCAAGCAGAAGAAGTAAAGAAGCAAGACCAAAACGAAGAACAAGCAAAAGAAGTAAAGAAGGAAGACCAAAAAGAAGTAAAAACATAAAGATAGCAGAGACTCTAAGAAGTTACTAGAAAAATAAAAAGCAAGGAAGCAGAAGGAGCTCGAGCTACTATAAAGCAACAATAATAGCTTGAGCTTGATAGCAGGAGCTTCATTGCAAGGATGAGTTATATTGCAAGTGCTATTGGGAAACCACTTCCTTACGATTTAAAATTTTCTTATGCTTTACATAATATAAGTTTTTAATATGTTATTTATCTTTCAAAACTATGTTTATGTTTAAGAACTACCAACTTGTCTTAGGAAACATATTTAATCCACCTAAGATTTATGAATCTTTGAATAATTACAATTTTTAAAATACATGATTTGTATTTAATTAAAAATGTAGTATTGTTATGCTTTTCCTATAATCTCATATAATTTAATTTTTCTAAAAATAAAAATGATTTAAATTAGTTAATTTAATTTGCATATAATATTCTATATCATTTTTATTATAAAATAAATAATCCATTTTTTCTTTTATTTATATGAATTATTTGGTAAAATTTTGTGAGCTAATTTCATAAATGTGGACCAGTTAGTCAATATACTTTAATTTATATAAGATTTAAATATTTATTTGAAAATAATAAAATTGTTGGACTAAATAAGATTTATATAATTGATTTGATATAATCTATTTTTAAAATAAAATTCATTTAATAAAAATTTATTTTAAATTTTTGTTTAAAATTACACCAAATCATATATTGCTCTCCTTTAACTTAACCAAAAATGTTTTAAAAATAAAATCAAAGCAATAAAAAATTTAAAATAAAACTAGTATAATAAGAAAAGTAATAAAACTTTATAACAATGAAATTGCTTAATGGTGTGTCCAACTCATTAAAAAAAAGAAAAAGAGTGAGCATAAGAACCACAAAAATGTTAAATTTATAATAAAAGTAGAAATATAAATATATAAGATAGTAACAATGGAGCCTAAAAATATATAAGATAATAACAATGGAGCCTAAGTACATGAGCCAAAATGAGTAACTGTTTACCATTTGTTTCTTTAACTATATTAGCAATTTAATGTTGGAATTTGAGATGACACGAGAGAGACAAATTTAGATCGTCTTTATAAAGAAATTAGAAATAGATTCAGGGTAAGCACCCGTAAATGATAAATACAAAAAGAAAAGGATGATAAATACTTTTAATTAATATAAATTAGTTTTTCTGATAATATCGTCCTTAACTTCAAGGAGATGGAATAACCTAATCTTACTTTGTCTTCTTTCCGCCTATAAACAAAAGAACATTTGCAATGGGAATTAAATTGTTTCTCTATCCAACAATGTGCTAATCTTATTTTTTATGTTAATAAGCATCTTGTGTGTCTGAATCTTTTTTTTATCTTTATTTTGGTATATTAGATCCAATTACAAATAATTATAAACACCCACCTATTCCTCTTACCCCTATCATTAAATGAAAAGATGTCTTACCATCTTATCGTCTTATGAATATGACATTTGATGCTTCTTGCGTATTAAACTATTTTCACGATAAAAATACATAAAATGATTGATGTACATAAGACAAAAAATTATATGATATACTAGAACAAAGTTCAAGCTTTAGTTGGAACCATGTACTACTTCTTTTTTTTTTCTCTCTTTCTTCCCTTCGTTTGACACTTACAATTAAATATACATTGTATGTTTAACACTTGATATGCAAACCATGGAACAACTGTCATAGATTTGTCACTAATTGATTGTATTTTTTTAAGTTAGTAGGAGAAATATACTAAAACTAAGCTACAAGTTGGGGAAAAGTGACCCCTACTATATCCTCCAATAGGATAGAAGAGCAACCCTCAGGCAGGTTATGATACCAATGGATATCAAGTGTGAGAATCTTGGCATGGTTTGCTAGCCAATCCACAACTCGATTAGCTTCATAGTAGATATGCCTAGCTTTTACAACCCACTCACGCTGAATGAGTTATTGAATCCCCAAGAGTAGAGTGTGGTATGGAACTAATGATGCTTCGGAAGATGTTAATAACTGAATGACTATCTGAGAGTCCACTTCGAGTTCCACCTTGCGAAAGCCTAGCGTCCATGCAAGTTGCAAATCAAAAAATACCCCCCGCAGCTCAGCACTTACTGATGTACAGAATCCTATATTGTGCGCAAAACCCCCTAACCATATCCTTGCGCTATCCCGAAGTAGTCCTCTTGTTGTTGCCTGCGATATGGAACTAGTATAGGCTTCATCAGTGTTGAGGCGTATCCAGTCTTGTGGAAGTGAGCTCCATCCAATAAGAGTTTCCTGTCATAATCTTGGACACCCTACTGTTCTTCCTACCAATTCCCTGACATGCACTATTGATCGGACGTATTGGAGTACGATGACTTGAGGGTTGAGCGGCCATGAAAAATTGCTCTCAAATAATGTTTTATTGTGCCATGACCACAGAAACCAGCACACCGTTCCAAATACTAAGGGCTAATTGAGTCCTTGAATGGTTTGCTACTGTTGTATGTTGACAAAAATCCAACGATTTTTTTCCTCCCTAGAAAAGTCATCATTAGTTATGCTGGTTGTTAAACCTCTCTAGAAATTGTGGGCTCAACATCCGTCTCTGACAACATGTAAAATGGATTCGATTACACCACATCGATGACAAGTCAGATCTTGTTCATGCTGTCTAATGGCTCTTTGTTGATTAGTGGGGAGTTTGTCCCGAGCTAGGAGCCATAGGAATGTACGAATTCTTTGTGGACCACCCCATTTCCATATTTTT
The DNA here is from genome assembly GCA_024520975.1 of Erythroxylum areolatum. Classification (NCBI taxonomy): domain Eukaryota; kingdom Viridiplantae; phylum Streptophyta; class Magnoliopsida; order Malpighiales; family Erythroxylaceae; genus Erythroxylum; species Erythroxylum areolatum. The sequence continues at coordinate 52,348,532 of JANIJH010000005.1, forward strand.
CCCAAAACATGCTGCCACTACTTTCCGCCTGCCCAGCTATCAAGTTATATGTAGAGTTTGTGGAATAGACACCATTTTTAGAAGCGGCCCAAATTACGTGATCAGGACCAAACTGTAGGCGAGGGGGAAGAATGCCTGCAATCTGCATGCAAATGGAGTTGGGAAGTAAGTCTTGAAATAGTGTCCAGTTCCATCCTTCACGGTCATCCACAAATGTCATAACAGGTTGGGACAACAAATGTTCGAGAATAGGGAATGTAGTTCAATCTTTAAGAGGACCTAAATCATGTACCCATGCATCCACCCAGAATAGCGTCATTAAAAAAGTCTTGATTGTCTTTTTATGTATCAATTAATTGCATTAAGTTTATCGTCAAGCCATTTTGACTAATTTACGAAACCTTTAAATCTTGATTGTTTATAATTTTCAACTAGTCAAATAAGAAAAGCATTCCATGCAAGGTATACAAATGGTAACGTCAACCTTATCATCCACGCTAACTTTGTTGTCCATGTCTTTGACCTTAAAAGAGCAATATCCCACAAAAATCATATATTATTTATCCCATATTTTAAGGTTTTGGTAGTTGATGTACTTGAATATTAATAACTAGGAAGGGAATGAGGATAATTATTTAGACAGTTAAGGTAAAAAGTTAATTTGTTAACATTAATTTTTTTCAAAGGTAAGGGAGCATTATGTTAAACAAAATTGGAGTCCAACATAATTAAAACATGTAGAAACAATATAAAGGACATTTTAGACCAATACAAGCTTGAATATAATAAACTCATTAATTTAATTTCTATAACTTTGTCACCTCTTTAAGGCTATTTCATATAATGGTGGGAATAAGTCGGGTCAGGCTTAGCCTAATGCCCGATCAGACTTGAGCCTTAAGCTTAAATTTGATTAGGCATGAGTGAACCAAAACTCGATTGAACTCAATCAAGCTTGAGTTGCTCGAAGCTCGAAGCTCAATTAAACCCTACCGAGTTTAGATAAAGCATGAATAAGTATATATACTTTTGTTTTTAAAGTTTTAAATCAACACCATCTTTATTGAAATTTTTTAGTTTTGAGCCAGTAGCCCAAATCTTTTTTAAAAAATCCACGACTGACTTGAAGCTCGATCAACTCAAGCTAACCGAGCTCATTGACTTCAAATAAAGCTGACTCAGGGCGGTCAAGCCTTGCTATTCCTAGTTCTATAATGAATGTCATTTTCACCAATTTCAGTGTAACCTCCACTCAGTGTTCTAGAATAAATTTAAAGGAATTGTTTCTTAATCCTTAGTGAGGGTCTCGTAAACTCTAGTTTAAGATAATTGTAGTGTTGCATTTGGAGTGAACTTGGTGAATGATCAAATGCGTTCTTATTTTGTCTATGAAATCCCTTTATATCAATTCCAATTATGTCAATTGATCTTGAAACTATATTTCATTATGCTCTAACCATATGCAATAGACTATATAATTTGAGGATATCATAAAAATCAAAAGATCCCCCTAAAGTGAACAATGACTACTCCATTCTCTAATGGCACTCTAGTTCCTTTAGGGAGGAGTTAAGTTATAGAGGTAGAGAATATGCCTCCATAAGTGACTAGTGAAATGACATTTGAAGACTAAGTGGCCATGGCTTTCATTTTGATGTTTACAAAGAAGATATAAAGCGATAAAGATGTTCATAAATGTAGTGAGACCATCAAGGGTACTTTGCTTACTTTTGAAAGAAAGCCATATGATGAAGGCTACATGAGGATATGTTTGCTTGAATCATATAAGTTTGAACCAGGATACTGTTGGTTCTTTAATTCCCATTATGTTCCAACGTAAGGAATTTATGAATGTGCCTAAAGATGATTCTTTACATAGTATTTGATCTTCCTTGTTATGAGTTAAGATAGTTCTAGATAGAAGTTCTAAGTGCATATGTTTGTTCTCAAGGCTGTCTTTGACCATAGCATTTAGTGGAGTAACATTCCTTACAAAGCATAGCTCATATGAGTTAACTAAAGGCCCAAATTTAGACCAGTTGTCAAACCAAAGGCAGTTGCAGCTCCATTCCTAACTCTTGAATTGCCTTTCTAATCCTCTCCCTTATTTTAAATATATTGATCATAGTCTATAAAGCATTTGCTCTTGGTTACGTGTTCCAAAAGCTATAATTTCCCATGTAATAAGTGTGTATCCATTGATCCTAAAGTGATTGTTTAGCAGTTAGGAGTCTCCATAACCTCTTAAGAATAACTACTTTATTAGTAGTTATGTTAAAACCTCCTTCCTTTGGTAGATTGATATCTACCTATCTTGACTTTAGCCATAACATTTTTAGTCAATTCTTCCAACTAAAGTAGAGTCCTAAGTAACTTATCAATGGCTTTGAATTTTTTTGGTAACTAAAGATGCAATTTCTAATAAATGTGTAAGGAATTAAGCACTAAAGTTATACGCTAAGCTTTTCTAGCTATAGTGAGACTCTTATTACACCATCAAAATATTCTCCTTTGTATCTCATCCATCTGAGGTTGAAACCTCTTACTAATAAGCCTCCTTAAAGAAATTGAGATCCCAAGACAGTTCAAAAGAGGAACTGAACTTTCAAAAAAAAACCAAGTGGCATTCTGATAAGCATTTGCAAACAATAATAAGCAACTTTTGTCCTTATTAATAGTGAGATCAAAGAACTTTTTAAAAGAGTGAATAGTTGTCACTAATAAGCTTAAACAATTATCTTTAACTTTATAAAATAGGATCATATTAAAAGTCAAATTGATAACTTAAATTTCTGGCAATTGAGAACTTGAAAAGTCTAATCTTTTTTGGTAACTAATCGAGCAAGTCTAGCAAATACCTTTATAGCTATTGTGAATAGGTAAAGAGAGATTGGATCCCTTTGTCTTATTTTTATCACTTTTGCATATCTTAGTTAGCTTTATATTGACAATGATGCTATATGATACTGAAATAATACTTTGTTCAATTAATTTAATAAACTTTAAAGGAAAACTAAAATATTTTTGGAGATCTATCTCAATAGCACAATTGCTAAGGGCATGTTTCTTGTTATAATTTTGAAAATTTCTTGATGTACACTAGAAGAATATGTTTCAATTTATTAGCAATGATATATATTGTTACAGTAAGTAATTGACCTGAAGTCCTTTAAAGAGTTAGGAGCTTGATTTTTAAGGATGAGGTAGATGAGGATCTTGTTAATCTCCTTTAGCATTCTTCCATTGTGACGAATTCAATTATGGCTTTTAGAACCCATCAAGTCTAAGATCCTTTAATGAGTTAATAAAGAATATTACATGCTCCACTTCCAGGTTAGTTATTAACCTTTATAAGTAACTTACATCTTGCCTCTTAATATGCTCCTTAATGATTAAGTGTAAATTAAGAATAAAATATCCCCCTTCTACTGGAGATCCTAAGAACTCTAAAAAGTATGAGCAGGCCTCTTAAAGAAGGTCCTCTTGAGAAATAACAACATAACTAACATGATTAGTTAAAAAAATTATTCAATCAGTATTTCACCTGACTAGTAGGGATTTATAAAATAAATTGGTATTTTTATCCTTATCCCTCAACCATAATGCCTTTGATCTGTGTTACACTATAGAATGATTAATATTTAATGCTTATATATAGTCTTGTAGAGCTATCTTTTCCTTTTGTTGAAGCTGACGATCAGAGAAAGATATAATTAATTTTGGATTATGTTAAGCTTCTCTAATGTACTTTTAATAAGCCTCAAATTATTATTGACCCTATAGGCATTTAGAGCTTTAAATTGGTGGAAATATCTAAGAAGTAGTATTTAAGAAGACATCACAATGGATACACGAGTAGTTATTAACAGCTGTACAAAATGCACATATAAAGAGAAATTAGATAGTAACTGGTGCAACAAAAGAGTGTGACCCTAGAATTTGTTACTGAAATAGATAGTGCCAAATCCCATTATAGTGTAATATAACAATTTTAATTGGAATAGAATATGAGACGAAAGTACATCTCAGGGAAGCATCAGCTTCCCTTATATTAGTGGTCTGATTTTCGTCTTGGTTATCTTCATAAATGACCTACCTTACAAAATTGAAGCTAAATGTCATCACTATCTCCATCTATTTTCAAGACGTAAAAATTCACTGAAATACCAAATCATTAACTTCAACTAAAACATCCTTAATAACTCTAATAGGATGCACATACAAATGAACAATTAGTTGAATAATCACATTAGTTTCTTGCAAAAAATTCATATTTAAAGCTCGATAAATTAAGTATGGAATGACATTACTAGTTGCACCTAAGTCTAGCATGGCACAATTAATTTTTTATTACCAATAATACATAGAAGTATAAACATACCTGGATCTTTGCATTTTTGGTAATTTTCTAATTATCATTGCTGATACTGATACATTCTTACCTAAGATTATTCTCTCCTTATCCTTCAACTTCTTTTCATATGTGCACAAATCTTTTAAGAATTTTGCATATTTTGGAACATACTTGATGGCTTCTAAAAGGGGTATATTAATTTCCACCTTGTTGAAGGTTTTTAAGATCTCTCTTTCATGCTCACCTTCTTTTAGTTTATCCAACCTGCTAGAAAAAGGAGGTACACATGCATTAACTATTATCAATGAAGATAAATCATTTTTTTTACCTTTATCGATTCTTGAGTTAAAAATTCTTCCTTCTTTTCTCCATCATCATGCTTTTCTACCTCCATTAGTAAAAAGTTCCATATTGAATTTGCTTACTACTTATCAAAGTCATTACACTCACATTCTTCTTAGGATTTACGAATGTTTGGGAAGGTAATTTTCCTTATGTTTGCGCTTCAAATTTACTAACAAAGGTGGCTAATTGATTGATCTGATTTTCTAAGTTTTGAAGATTTGCCTTTGTTTCTTATTGAAATTATTGCGTATTAGTAGCAAGTGTCTTAACAATTTCATCCAAAGACATACCTGAATTTGAAGATTAAGGTTGAGCATATATAGAGGCCTGAGGTTGCCTATTAAAATTGTGAGGTTAATATCTTTGTTGCCCTCCTTGATTTCTATAGCTAAAGTTTGGATGGTCCCTTCATCTTGGATTATAGTAATTGGAATAAGGGTCATATTTTCATTGAGGTTGACCAGGAACGTCCCTTATTGCATTCGCTTCTTGCAAGGAATCTTATTGTAATGTAGGGCACATATCTATAGGATGTTTAGAGAATGAGCATACCTTGCACACTCTTACTAATTGCAATTGGCCTACAGTCATTTGATGAACTAGAGCAGTTAAATATGAAATTTTATCCTCAAGGTGTGTGTTATTACCTCATTACACTCTTAACAATTCTATCCATCCTTATCCTAAACTATTGATAATTTTGGGCCATAATTGATATCAATTGTCTGACCACCTCAGGTGTTGTATTTACCAAAGCTCCTTTACTAACTCATCAACCGTACTTCAATCCATTGGCAATAGTCCTTCATAAAAATAATGAATTAAAAGTTGGTCAGAAATATGATGATGTGGACAGCTGGCATATAACTCCTTAAATCTTTCCCAATATTCATATAATGTTTTCCAGTAATTGGTCTTATCCCAAATATCTCCTTTATGATATTTGTTGCTCGTGATGCAGGAAAGAACTCTAGAAATTTTCTGTTCATTTCATTCCATGTTGTCACTAAGCTAAAGGGAAGATAATATAGTCAATCTTTTGCCTTATCTTTCAATGAGAACTAAAAGGCCCTGAGATTAATTTGTTCTTCTGTCACCCCTTATGGCTTCATTCCAGAGCAAACAATATGGAATTCCTTCAAGTGTTTATGTTGATCTTCACCTACAAGACCAGAAAAAATAAAGAATAAGTGAATCAAACAAGATTTTAATTCAAAATCTACCTCAACATCTAGAAATTGTATGCATAAAGGTTGTTGATTCAAATCAGTGCTGTTAATTCCCTCAACATTCTAGGGTTGAGATTTGCCATCTTTTCTTCCATTTCTTGAAAGTTAGAGTCTTCACCAATTGTTAGATCTATCTCAACTTTCATTTCTAAAGGTGAATAATCGCTTAATTGCTTAGTCTCTTTTTTTAAAAGATGCACTATTTTCTCAATTTTTGGAATATATTGTAATTTACCTGTTTGAGAGGTATGAGTCATACAAGACAATATGTTAGTAGTAACTGTAAAATATTGCAAAGAAACTAAGAAACTAAAATAGTTTCCTACAACGGCACCAAATTTTTGTGAAGTTGTTGTAATTTTGATTCTCTGACTTTTTGTAGTAGTCGTGAAACTAGGTCGAATCTTAAGAGAAATAAACACTAGTTTCATAATTTTAATTAAGTAACTAATTAACTAAAATTAATAAAAAACCAAATTAAATCAAATGAATATAAAAGGGAGAAATTCAAGATTACTAAACTTCAATTCAAGGGAATGATCTCATTTAATTGTAACATTGATCATTGGTCTAAAATGAATATTTTTCACAATTCAAGTAGCTAGTTGAAAACATATTGGGATAACCATAAAAAGTTTCAAAATTTTCTAAATTAATTGGTTCAAACTTACATCCAAATCAAAACTTACCAACCATTGATTGAGAATGATAGCATTTCATATCAAATAAATGATAGCGTTCCATTTCAAATAAATGATAGCAATAAGCTTAGTGAAATAAATTAAATAATTGAGATAGCTGCAACTATTCAACTTAGTTTTTCTTGTTTATCATATGTTAAATATGCAATTTCATAAATAACCTATTTGTTACTTTTATCAATCCTTCATGACAATTACGAGTTATTGAATTCATGGATAGCTACATAATTGAATTGTTAGATTAATTAATATTAACCATTCATCAAATATAAGAACTTAAAATAAGAAATACTTGAATTAAAATATGAATAAAAGTTTAGAATAAAACCTCACAAGGTTACAACTAGAATATTGAATACCCTTGAATCAGAATAATTAAGTTTAGATACACATGATTTTGCTCCAATACAAAAAATAGAAGAAAGATAAAAAATTTAGAGAAAAGTAAGAAGAGATGATTGATTTGAGAGGTGAGGAACGTTTCTTTTATAATGTTTTCCTATTCTAATTCTATTCTTAATATTCTAATTCTATTCTTAATCCTGTCTTGCAAAGATGCTTATCTAAAAGAAATCATAATCCTTTCATGATAAAGATATAAAGAAGTTCCTTATTTAAACTTTGACTCTTCAAGTAAATATGACATTTGGCTTTATCTCCCCTTTTTCATTGAGCCATCTATTATCTTTGTCCAAAAGTCATGCTTATCATCAATTTGATACAATCTTCACTTTTCATCTCCTAAAATAAAATAAACGTTAATTTTCATATGTAAACACCAAAATAAATCCAAAAGAAAGGAGATAGTATCAATTAATATATCAAGATAATATTTTATCATTTTTATGCCCCACCTCCTCGATGTCCAATGTAAGATTCATCTACTTACTCTTTAGTAATGAAAAGTTAACACGGTTTGATTGGAAACATGACATTGCATCAACACGCACGAGTGGAAAATATTGATTTAACTTTTATTAGACAAAAAAAGCTCCCTGTTAGAATTTTTGGTAACTTGGTTGCTCATAATGTTACTTTTCTCGCTCTTCTTTACGAGGGAGATGATGTAATTAGAGTTAATTAAAATTAAATAGTATTAATTAAAAACAATAAATAATTTCATACGTTAGCGACATGATGTTTAATTGATGAATTCTTATTCTCATCAAAGTTTTACTAATTTGGAATTAAATATTGACTGATTTTAAAACATGAAGACTTATTTAAAACGCCCAAAAAGTTTGACAAGTATATTAGTATAAATATTAAAATTAAAATATTTTATTTAATATTTTATCTATCAATATTTTAAAACAAAAATGAGATAAGTATTTATTATCAGTCCAATATAAATATATTTTGCAACTTTTTCATCAATGTCTATTAAATAATTTATAAACCCGTATATAAGTTATATCCCTCCTTGTACACGTCAAAATTTAATAAATTACAAATTTTAGGGTTGTTTTCAACATTAACATATAAGTAATTAGTTTATTTTTATTTTTAATTAAAAATATAATAATTTATTTATTAAGATTTCAGGTATACTCGAGTTATGTAACGCTGCAGTCCTTTAATTCTTAAATTATATTTGTAAATAAAGGATTAATTGAAAAGAAATTTGGTACCCTCACAATGGATACAATGAGCATATTGGACAGTAAATAAATATCTCAGGAACTTACGGCCTACGGAAATTGGAGTTCCTTCATATAATCCTAATATTTTGCAAATTGCATCTCATCATCAACATGTCCCGTTGACGATGAATGCGTTCAGAGGAAGAATAGACAAAAATGTAATCCTGAGGTTTGAACATTTATTCTTTTGGGTCGTACAATCGGCGATAAATCAAAGCAATTAGACTATTATTTTTTAAAATGAAAAAGTTGGCTGAATTAAACGTTACTGGCATCTAACATCATAGACTCGTGGATGAGGAAAAACCTAACATTCAACACCGATTGCATGGGGTGGGTCTTCAAACAGGAAAAGGGCGTGGCGTTCATGTCACGCAAGGGCTACCAGTCCTTGGCCTCTAGAAGCCAGAAAGGGATGATAAAAAGGAAGTCTGACCTCCAAAACATACCGGTAGATTAGATGCAAATTTAGTAATATATATGTGTGGAAAATTTGTTTTTGTGCAGTTAGCTAAAGAAATTAATATCAAAACTGGCACATGGTGAAGCCTCTCTTCAGTGTCCGTGCAAAATAAGTGTCACAAAGAAATAACTCACGACATAGTTAAGGAAGTAT
>JANIJH010000005.1:52530240-52550530 GCA_024520975.1 Erythroxylum areolatum
TTGTGCAAAGATTCAATATTCATGTGCATATATGCTAACATTATGCATGAGCAAGAAAAATGCATTTCCTTAATCTCCCTTTGAGCTTACATGCATTGAAATTTTTGGTCCTAACCCTTAATATGAGGACGGAATGTTACATTACCTTTTAAAAGATTGACTATATTAGCATTAAAGGAAGAAATGTTTCATATTTTCAGAGGCTGATTTACATAGAATACACCAGTTTGGTAAATAGAGAATAGTGTTTTCTATCGACTGTAGAAATTTTGTTTCTAATAGCTAGCCATAAAATGATTGATTGAGGTATGGGGAAAGTTGTGCTTACACCATATGAGTTTGTACCAAAGAAAGGTTTGATTGGTATTCCTGAAGAGGGTCCAACATTATGCATTAAAGAAAGTACTAGAATAAGTATGTAGCCACTAGATTGTATCTTCTTTATAATTATCAAGGACAACATTTGAAAGGAAATGAACTAATGTAGATGATGGAGGTATAAAAGAAAGATTTATAATGGGAATAGCTTTAGCAGATAAAGTTCCTTATAATGGATTACCATCAGTGATAGAAGTTAGAGGACTAAAAGGGGTCCAGTTACATGCTAGAAGGAAGAGATTTTGCTATCATTTACTATGTGTTTGCAAAAATCTCTAATTATGATTCTTAACTTTAGCAAGGAATTCATTAGTGATGATTTTTGGCATTCCAAAGGTTCTGGCTCTTTATGAAATATGAATGCACCCATTTAACTTATAAGGATTGTTTATCTTATAGTAATCTCAAAATCCTCTTAGTAAGAAAGGAAGAGTTGAGCATTTTGATTGGAAAGATCCCTAAAACACTATGTTTCTTAGGCCTGCATATCTCATAGCATCTTACCTTGTAACTGCCTCAACCATTTACATTCCAGAGAAAGTTTTTGAAAGGTTTCTCTATTTCTTTAGTCACTGCTTTAGGGAAAACAATATATGAATCCCAATAGTTGGTAAGTGAGGATAACATTGAGTTTATCAATTGGCATTCACTACCATAAAAAGAGTTTGGAAGCTCTAATTTTTTATGTTACTTTTGATTTTTTGTATGAGAGGCTTAAAGTTTGAGAATACATGCTTGACAGATGAGATAGGAAATCCAAGATATTTGACAGGGAGATGAGATTCCTTAAAGCCAGTGCATCCCAAATACAGATCAGTAGGAGGCATTTATAGAGAAAAAGAAGTTGGATTTCTCAATATTAATAATTAGGCCAGAGATTCTCTTAAACATTGTATAGGTTTTTGGCATTGTTAAGACTAGTTTGATATTTTCTTTGAAAAATATAAAAGCATCATCAGCAAAACTAAGACCAATATTGAGTTTCTTACATTTTGAATGAAATTTGAAGTTTGAATTTATAATCCTAGTTTTTTTTAGATGTTTGGTGAGCACTTTAGATACCAAGGAGAATAAGTAAGGGGAACGAGATCTCTTTGCCTGATACCTTTAGCCATATGAATTGACTTCATTGACATCCATTAACCAGAATGTTGTAGTAGATTGAAGTGATAAATTGAGAAATCCAGTCAATGAAGATATCTAGGAAGTCAAATTCCGTTAAGGTGTTCAGGATGAAGCTCTAATCAATAGGTTTATAAGCTTTCTAAATATCAATTTTGAAACAAAACTTTTGCTACTATTTCTCCTATTGTATTGCTTAAACAACTCTTGTTCTCAAGCTATGTTGTATTTAATATGTCTCTTTAGAATGTATGCACATTGTATGGGATCAATCAGATTAGGAAGGGTGGATTTTAGTCTCTCTACAATTGCATTGGAGATGATCTTAGATATAGAAGAACAACATGAAATAGGACTGAAGTCTCTTAAAGACTTATGCTCCTTATCTTTGGGAGTTAGAATGATGAATGTAGTGCTAATTTTTTTGAATTGCTTCAACAATAATTTTCCTCATGGTGCTCTAATTTTCTAAAAAAAATAAGATGTTAAAGTTATCAAGATCATAAACTTTACATTGAGCTAAAGATTTGGGGGCATTTTGAATTTCAATGATTGACATAGATAGAGAGAGAGCTTTCTTTTCACTTGTATTTAGTTTATGTTGGAAAATCTACTCTATAAGTCTAACTGATGATGTAGCAGAGAAGGAAGTGCCTAGCAGTTAAGTGAAGTAATTTTCAACTTCAAACAAAAATCCAGTTTGAATATAAAGTATTGATGCATTTGATTCCAAAGTGACTATTATGTTGGAGGACTTTGTTATCAACACAAATCTGTGAAAGAATGAAGTTTTTTTTAATCCCCATCATATAACCATTTGATCCTAGATCTTTGCTTCCAGAGTGAGTGATCAAAGTCACTAGCTTGAATGAAGTTGCTTAATGCTTATTTTTCTGCTTCTTGGAAAGAGGGGTTGGTGGGGCTAAGGTATAGATCATTCTAAACTTTCTCAAGATTTGATTTTGCAATATTCAGGAGATGAAGAAGATTATCAACATTGGCTTTATGAAATGCCTTAATTTCCTCTCGAATGTTACTCAGTATCTTTAAGCATTGGAATTACTTGATACCTCATAAGTTAGAATTGAGCCCTCTCTTAACTACTTATTTGAAGCTTGGAATTTTCATTAGGAGGTTGATAAAGTGAAATGGATGTCTGATATGAGATCACATTGTGTTAAAATAAATGATTACAAAAGTGTGTCAAATTTGCTAACATTAGAAAAAAAAAAGCAATTGAATTAGGAAATTGTAGCAACCATGACAGGATGAAGAGGCCTCTGCCCAATTTCTTTCTTAAGAAGGTTTTTCCCTTATGCTTATTACTCTAAGTGTAAAAATTATCCCTACTAGGTAAGTCAATTACCTCAATGTTGTTCAAGCAATTTTTCAGATCATCATATAATAGCTTTCTGGAATAATAAGAAGCCTTATCAAGGTGAATTATGGTGTTGAGGTCTCTTAGCAATAGCTATGACGTGCTAAGGCCTTGTGAAATATCAAAAAGTTTCTTCCATAAATATGCTCTTTGAAAGCTATAATTAAAGGGGCATAGATGATGGAAATGTCAAGTTGTAAGTTCTAAGTTCAAAATTCTGATTTTTACCTTCAAGTGAATCAACCGATCACATATAACTGTATTGATCACCCCCACTTTTTCATTATTGTACAAGACCAGAATTCTCCCATTTGGATAAGATTCTTGATGGAGATAGCTTTCCAACTTGAAGGAAACATAAATACAATTATACAATGAGTTTATTCTAGCATAATGAGTTCCCAAAATCCTAGCAGAATGAGTTTATTCTCTGCAACAAAGTTTTTGATCGTTTATTGCTTAAAGGGGGCATTCAATCCCCTCATGTTCCATATGGAGATTATCACGATTTTAGAGCACATAAAGCTTGGTTCTTCTTTTTTCCTGATTTCCTTTTGGTGACAGCTTGGAGATTCTCTTCAGGGGTTGTATCTTTATTAGTATAACTAGTTTCCTCTTTGTTAAAAGAGGCATCTTTTCCAAAAATGAGGTTCAATTTTGGTGTAGCAGGATGTTGTATTTGATATGCTAAGATTGTAATTTAGAGAATTACCAAATGTCAGGTTCATTGGTCGAGTGTTGATTGTGTTGTTAGAATCATTAATATAATTGCAGCATAATGGTGTGATATCTAAATAATGTTTTAAAGAAGAGTTATCAATACTTTTTGAGATTGGATTAGCTTCTAGAGGGATTGAATTGTACTTTTGGGGTACAGGAAGAGATCATTCTTCCTCTTGGTCTAAGCATGCCCCCTCTCGTATGAGTTCCTAATAGTTAGAGATGTCAAAACCCACCTGACCTAACCTGATTTTGGTTCAGGTTGACCGGACTACGGGTGGGCTATGGGCTGACCATGGTTGGACCAATTGTTACTTCAATAACTTCATTCTCTAAAATCTAAAGTGTAGAATGTGTATAGAAGAGGTGGAGAGTTTAGAAATGTACTTTTTAAAGTGTGATCCTTTTGTAACTTACTATCATTGTTTGTAATATATTTACAAGATTTTACTTTCTCAACAAAAATTTCAATCACTTAAATGTAATTTTCAGTTATAAATACCATCTCTGGAATTATTCTAATATTCTTTTTTATTTTATTTTTCACACAAAAGGTACTTTTTCCTTACTAGAGATTATTTTTAGTGCGAGGATACTTCACTAACATGTCTTGTGAGTAATATCACAAATGTGTTGTGGATTCTTTGAATAGAAAAATAAAATTTTAATTTAATTCATATAACATTCAATCAAATGCAACTATTCAATCATTAACATTGTCTCTCTATCTGTCCAATGTACTTGTCGTAGGTAAAGTGGTAATTATATTTTAAAATTCAAGGGCAAATGTTTCTTTATATAGGCCTATTTAGATAATAGAGAAAGTGAATAGATAATATAGAAAGTGAACTACTACATAGTAACTGTTGACATCTCTTTTTATGAATTATTTAAACCATATTATCGACTGTCCCTTTAAAGATTAAAGATTTATAACACAGAAAATTTATAATTAAAGACTAGGGAGACAAATTTGAGTTTTTTAGAAATGGAGACCTGATGAGATTTAAGGATTATCTTTTTAGTGTTGATAGAAAAATAATTATATTTGTTTGTTTTTTATCGACAAATCACATGTCTTAGAAGTCACAATTAAATCTATGACTAGTTCAATTCCCGCCGAGCGTATTCAAAAAGAATGTAATACTCTCTCAATATCTAATTGCTTCATTAACAAAATTCGAATAAAGATCTCAATGAATTGAGTCGGGCCAAGAGTAAGTTGACCAGTCCAAGTCACAAGCGGGCCGGGTATATATATATATATATATTAAAAAACGATTTCACTTTTTATATTACGATCGAGTCACAGGCAAGGCCGCTCTCAGCTCGTAACCTGATCAGGTTAAATAATTTTGACTGGTGACGTAATCAACTAGGGCCAAAATCGGGCTAAACGAACCAACCAAATTTGACATTCCTAAATTAGAGCCCAAAACTTAGGTATTGGAAAAGTGTTTATTGATTAAGAAGTTATAATGATCTCGTTAACAGTCTCATCTCACTGGCAGAAGTATTTAAATAATGAAATGTAAAGATATTTTTAATTTTTATTTTTATCAGAATGACATGTAAGGATATCGAAGCATTCAATTGGTGATTTTATAGGCATGGTAACCCAATCAAGTAAATAATAAATTCAAACAGTAACTAAAAATGTCACCCCATCTCTAATTTCTTTGCTCATTAAACTACTGCCCCTTTTAAGAAACCCAAGCTCATGCTATGGCAGGAGGACCTGGAGGCCTCAGCAGAACTCGGCAGTATTACGTTTTTCACGTTTCCAAGCAAACAATCATGATCATCTTGCTTATAGGTTCACAGAGACTTGAGTGAAGGTGCAAAAGTTTTGTAAACCCTACTCAATTACATGAACTTACTTTCTAATTGCATGGAAGTAACCTAATGCTGAGTTACATAGCTAAAACTCTAAATTTCTTATACAGAAGAACCTATAAAAGGTACGACATTACACAGTTTATGATTCCATCTTCACAAGAGCATTTGAAATTTCCGCATATCCATACTGAAACCAATCCTTGGCGCAAACTAGAGCTTCCAATGTCTCTGGTCGCAAGGAACTCCGGTACGGATCTAGCTCTTTGGCCATGATATCAAATGCAGAGTTAGGTCCAACTGTAGAAACCGGAATAGTTAAAATGTCTCGAGCCATCTTAGAAAGTGTTGGGTACTTCAACTTATTCAGTTTCCACCAACCTAATACATCAAAATCTTGCACACGAGGCAACAAAGACTCGTCCAGATATTGATCCAGCTCTGATTTCATCTGTTGACTGGTTGTCTCCATGATATAGACATCAAAATCTGTAAGCCCGTTGTCTGATAGAAGAGTCCTCTGGTGTTCATCAGTTTTCATACCATCAGGGTTTCCTTCTTCAGCGTAAGTTGGAGTAAGAGGCAAAGGAAGAGCCACATATTCAACGAAGAGCTCATGTATCCCATCATCAACAATCTTGATGTATGCAGGAGCATCTTCACCATAGATTTTTGAAAAACTAAATTCAACAAGCTTCATCTTAAAACGAGGATCCATAGCCACGGCAATTGCCAAAATCAGGCTGCAATCTTTCCAATATTTATCGATCTTTTCTTTCATTGCTTTAGCAAGACTTCTGACAAAAGGATCCTCACTTGTAACTGAAGAGGTCAGTTCTGTCTGAAGCTTCCAGACTTCATGAAAGCATGTTATTGCAGTAGGATTATTAGTAGATGCAAGCATGTTGACTGCATCATAGAGAGGCTTCAAGTATGTGCATATGGTCTCAACCTGCTTCCAGTCTTCCATAGATGGAGCCTGTTTGTAATGAGGATCGGAGGTGTCCAAGCATGAAAATACTTCTTTCAATTCTGAAGCAGCAACCAGCATATGGTATGTTGTGTTCCACTGTGTTTTATCATCAAGAGACAAGCTCTTTTCACTGGGGACTTGCAACTGATTCTTAAGCTCCAGAAACTTTTCCTCATGAGATTCTGAGGTCTTCACATATTTTACACTATCACGAATTTTCTTGATGACCAGCCACCCTAGAGATAACACATCCTTTGCAGTGCTGCTCAAAGTGCGAGAAATGCAGTTGCTGACCAGTATTTGACCATTTAGAATAAGGGTATTTTTTATGCAGAGTAGAGATCTAAGACTTTCAAGCCCATGTTCACCAACTGGATGATTATAGGTAACAGAAAATAGCTTGCCCTCCAAGCCCCAATCAGAAAGGCAACAAGCAACTGCATGGATGAGGGCACCATCTGAATCAGGATATGGTTCCATCACAACATTAAGAATTCGTTTATGTGGCTTCCAATCACCATCGATGAAGTGTCCTGTAACAAATACATAACCTAGACTTTGGCTTGAAGTCCACATATCTAACGTAAGACAAACACGCCCAGGCATCACTTCAACAAACTTCATAACATTTTGCTTTTCCCTCAAGTAAGTTGCAACACAATCCCCTTGGACAGTATTGAAGCTTACCATGTCAAACTGAGGTTGAAGATTCTGGACAAAAGTTACAAATCCAGAATGTTCAACCATATGAAGTGGGTAATCATGCATGATAATCATCCTGGCAATTTCATGGCGGCAACGGTCTGAATCAAATGGAATGTATGGTATGCTAGGGGATCTGTATCGTCGCTTTGGAGGTTCAGAACTGTCATTTCCACCTGTCCCTGGAGTATATGGCACCATTGGACTCCCTCGACTGCGTAAAAGTGAAAGGCAGGTTCCTTTAGCAATGTGACGTTTGAGGTGGCTGGTACCAGCCACTTTGGAACCTGTACTGTATGCAAAACTTTGCTTGCACTGCTTACAGCATGCCCTTCTACATCCAGGACTCACAGTTTCTATGGTGAAGTGTTCCCACACTATGGACTTTTTCTTTCTCCGCTTGTTGGGCTGAATTTCAGGGGTAGAGAATGTATGGTTTTCTTCAGAGTTTGCCACAATCAGTGCATTGTTCTCTTCCATTTCAGCAAACATTGTGTTATCCTCCTCAGGGGTTGTGGCAATCATTGCATTATTCTCTTCAGAGGAAGCAGCAACCATTGCATTGATCTCTTCTTGGTTTCTCAAAGCCATAGCATTATTCTCTTCTGGGTTACCCATAGTCATTCCGTTGTGCTCTTCCGGGTTTCCCATTGTTAATTCATTATTCTCTTCCATGTTTCCCATAGTCATTGCATCGTTCTCTTCTAGGTTTCTGAGAGTCATTGCATTGTTCTCTTCCAGGTTTCCCATAGTCATTGCGTTGTTCTCTTCCAGGTTTCCCATAGTCATTGTGCTGTTCCCTTCCAGGGATCTAATAGTCATTGCGTTGTTCTCTTCCGGCTTTCCCAAATTCATGCCATTGTTCTCTTCCAGGTTTCCCACATTAAGAGCACTGTTCTCCTCTGGGTTTCCCATATCCATTGCACTATTATCTTCCGGGTCTCCCATAGCCATTGCACTGTTCTCTTCTGGGTTTCCCATAGTCATTGCGTTGTTCTCTTCCTGGTTTCCAATAGACATTGTTTTGCTCTCTTCCAGGTTTCCCATGGTCATTGACTTGTTCTCTTCTAGGTTTCCCATAGTCACTGCATTGTTCTCTTCCAGGTTTCCGATAGTCACTGCATTGTTCTCTTCTGGGTTTCCAATAGGCATTGCGTTGTTCTCTTCTGAGTTTCTCATAGTTACTGAGCTGTTGTCTTCCGGATTTCCAATAGTCATTATGTTGCTCTCCTCAGGGTTTGCAATAGTCATTGCCTTATTCTCTTCAGGGTTTCCCGCAGTAATTGTGTTGTTCTCTTCTGGGTTAACTGCATTGTTCTCTTCTGGGTTTCCCATTGTCATTGAGATGTTCTCTTCTGGCTTAGTCATTGAGTTGTTCTCTTCTGGGTTTCCAATAGTCATTACAGGATTCTCATCTGGCTTTCCCATAGCTAACGATTTGTTTTCCTCATGAATTGCCACAGGTAATGTATCATTCTCTTCTAGGTATGCCATCCAGTTCTAAAAATTGAAATCCTGTTTTGCAAGTAAATGAACAAAACTGCAAATTTAGTAACAATTTGTTCAATGATTAAGCTAAACTGATAATACAAAAGCTCTAATGCCAGAGTATTATGATATAGACCAAGTGTAACTGGAAAAAGGACATGGTGGAATAGCATATGTTCATCATGGAGCAATAAGCAATCCTAAAAGTCAAATATTATAAACACGCCAGTAGAATTCAATGGTATGTGTACTTAAATCAACAAAAAAGAAAAAGAAAAAAAAGTGGTCACAAAACAAGGAAAGACATACAAGAAAAAATAGGACTATTTCAAGGTAACAATCACCTTAAGCCTCTCAACTTCACTATTCATCAAAGTTGGCTTATATATGGTAAAATGAGAATCATTCAATTCATAACATAATATAGAACTTATGCGGGTATTAAGACAAAAGGCTAAGGGTTTATCTCCTTTTTCTCAATCATCCATCATACTGCGTATAACACAATGGTATGCAGAAGAGAAATACAACAGGGAACAGAATCACCACTCCTCAAGCACTTACATGCTGAACAATAAAAAAAATGAAAAAAAAAAAGAGAGAGAGAGAAAGAGTAGGCTTCAATCATAAAAGAGCATAACCAGAGTAGGCCCAACCGTCATTCACATAAACAAAAAGACCTCAGCTTGACCGTGGTGGCTAAAGGCCTGAAAGTGAAGAAGAAACAACGCAGCAGAGGAAAGGGTGGTTAATGAAGCAGCAGAGTAGAGCACAAGATCCATGGGCCAAAGGACCACAGTCTTCGAGCTGCGTTTCTAAGCTCTTCAATCCCTTTTAGATCGACCACAGACCATTATCTAGACTAGGGGGACCCACAAAGGTTGAGGGCCAAATTTGGAAATTTAGTCAGCCACACTCCATAAACAGGCTAATACAGGAGGACAAAAACAGATCTGGGGAGTTTGATGGACTTGCTTGGGCTTCTCTTCTAATTTCATGTCGAACCAAAAAAAAAAAAAAAAAGGGGTAACATGAACGAGACTGAAACCAAATCCACAGAGAGAGATTTATATTAAATACAAATCAGCTTTGTCAACAATTCATATTCAAGACCTGGAACTATGCACTAGTACTCAACAAGCAAATCATAAAATTAAGTCTCAAATGAAGAAATAATTAAAATCTAAGGAATGTTATAGCAACAATTAGAACTAGAAACACCGAGAAAACAAAGAAAACCAACAGGATCAATCAGAAAACTAGTTGAATTAGGGTTAGGGTTAAGGAAAGAAGCTTTACCGGGCAGTGAGAAGAGAGACAGAGATGAAATGTTCAGGGAAGCTCGGCGATGGAGCTCCGACGAGAAAGGGAAGATCCGTAGGGTTTTACGGGAAAGCGAGTGAGAGATTGGGCTTTGGAACCGAAGAACCAAAACCCGAGAAACAAAGAGTAATTGGACCTGAAAAGAAAAGCGGGGGGAGAAATAAAGATGGGTGATTTCGTGTTTTTAAGGTTCAAAGATATTAAAATAAACAAATAAAAGAAGAAACGGATAGATACATACAATAGTAACGAGGAGAAGTTTCATTCCATGGACCACAAAGCCCATTCCCCTTTTGATATTACAAAGGATTACGCCATGCAGGCTATGATGCCCAACTCCCAACCAATGTATACATACGAAATACATGAACATCTTATACAACTATATTAACTTGATCAGTATTAGATTTCGGACGCATTTGACAAACAGCTTATCAGCTATTTTTTAACTTATTTACTAAAAATTAACTTTTTGATCATCTTAAAAAATTATTGATATATTTAATAAATAGTTTATTAGTTAGCTTGTTTAACCTTGATAAGTTGATTTCTAAAAACTTCGTAAAAAGAACTTTTAGAGTTAACTGTTTGCTTAATGAGATTATTATCTTTTATTTTACTCTCTACTTTTGCTCTGCACATTTTCAAAATTGGCTTTTTTAATCGTACAATTATGTCGTGAAGTTTGGAAGAATATAATAAAGAGGTTTATTAAACTTTTTAATCTTTATTTAATTTTATAATATTAGTTTACATTTTAAAATAACATAATATTAAGTTTTTGAACATAGAGGATCACATTAAATTAATATTTTTTAATATATAACTACTATATATCGTATTTGTGTTATACAATATTTATAGATATTTTTAATTTATTAAATAATAAAATTCATACTTATTATATGAAAAAATACTAATATGATGTAGTTTGCTGCATCATTCACATTAATAGAGAATTTAACATTGAATTATTATTATTATTATGTTTTTATTAAAGTTATAAACTTAATTTTTGTAAAATTAAATATCTAAATCTAAATTCTTATAAGAATATTCAACGAAATACTAAGAAATATAATATTCATGCCCTTATAATTTTTTTTTAAAAAATCATGTTCTCACAAGTCATTTTACACATCAACAGTTAATACTAAATAACTAAATTTACCAAATATCTTTAATAAACAGCTGATATTATCCGTTGGTTAAATCAACTGACAGAATCAGCTAATAGTTAATGTAATCTGTTGTTTACTAAACAGGGCCTTCGTCTTATATTTCTTCTTGAACTGGTTTTGATTTTATTCTTAAAAAACATAATTATGTTCCATAATCGCTGGTTGAGATATTTAAATATCAATCTTGTTTAGTCATTTAGGACTTTTTTATTAATTATTGTATTTTTATTCTCAATAAATTTCATGTTTTATATTAACTACTAAATAAAAAATAACAATACTATACCAAATTAAATATAATTGTGTCTCTAAGATGAATATTCCTGCAATATGCATATACAACCTAATGTTCTCAGTAATAATGTAAATTTTTCTCACCATTTTTATATCAATTGTTTGTTAAATTATAGGAATGTAATATAATCCTACATACACAAACTAAATAATTTATTTGATTATTGAAATCTTAATATAATGCCATAAACTCAAATAAAAATACTTGTTTAATTTAACAAATTTTAGTGTCATCTAATGTAAACAAAATTTAATGAATACTTGAACTAATTAATATAAATCCTTACTTTCATTTAAACCTCATTAATTATAGCCTTGGTCTTGCTCTTCGTCATACCCTTTTTTAGTTTTTTTCCTTAATAGCTTGAATCATCTTATTCTTTTAGTAAATTATGCTTAACACAAGTTCTTTACTTTTTAATATATATATATATAATTCCAAAATTTTTCAGTTCTCTTTCTTTCCGTTTCCTTCTTTTTCGGTTGCAATATTTTACAATCACTTTCAATCATTAAAACTCTCTAACCTTAAATGCATCTTACTTTTAACTTTTTTATTTCCTTTTCTCTAAGTCATAATCCTCTTGTTATGCTTGGAGCTTGTGCACCAACATCTCTTTTCCCTCTTTAATTCACATATGTCCAAGTTCAAATCTTTAGGAATTAAAAGTGCTTCAGGGATTTGTGCTCCCTCTCTTAAATCAAACCTACCTTAAAAGCATATAACTCCAAAAGGCCGTCTTCTCTAATAACCAAGCTAGTGTCAAGTGGTTCAACATCAATCCCCTTTTGACAAAATGAGATATTTGCAACCCTCATCATCTAAGAGAAACATCATTGTTGCTCTACCACTAGAAGTGCTTAATGCTAACGCATTCAAATCATTTTCAACGACGATCAGATTCTTTATGGATAAAAAGCTCACTTACCTCATTTACAATCTGTGGGCTCAAAATAACTAAAAGAAAGTTGGATTAGAAAGTGTTCTCATCAATGAAGACCTTTTCCTCTTTAAATTTAGTTCAGAAGCATGTCCCTATATAGATTATTTTTTATCATATGCCATTGAAATATTGGTCCATAATAATAACAACAACAACTCAGTGAAAGTCCTGCTGATACATGAGTTTTAAGGAAGTTCAGTAGAACGCAGCTTTACCCTTAACTAGTAAAGAGGATTTTTTTCTAACTACTCTACAATAAGGTTGATCTATTTAGCTAGTTACAAGGTAAACCTATTTGCTTGGATAAAACTACTACTGCTACGAAAAAGGATGTGCATACAAAGGTGTTCATGAAGATTGAAATGAACAAAGAATTATCTAACTCGGTTTATATCATAAAACTAAATAAAGAAGACAACCTAATATAGGCCGAAGTTATTAACTACCAGCGGAAACCATCCCTAAGCCAACAATAGAAGCAATGGAAACTTACTGATAGGAAATTCCATAAACGAGATTGTAATTAATTGATGGAGATTACTATAATTTATAAACTTCAACATTAAAGTGCTAAAGTCAAAGAGATAGAGGATCCATCTTAAATAGTGCTCTCTTCAAACCAAATTCACCAAGTTGACAATGACAAAGACTTAATATAGCAACAACCATTAAAAGAGCTCATATAAGAGGATGATCATACAAACTAGGAGATTGCCTTAACAACTAAAATCATGTAGGAAGGTACTAAGACAATTTGAAAATCTATACGTT
Organism: Erythroxylum areolatum; assembly: GCA_024520975.1. NCBI lineage: Eukaryota > Viridiplantae > Streptophyta > Magnoliopsida > Malpighiales > Erythroxylaceae > Erythroxylum > Erythroxylum areolatum. The sequence continues at coordinate 52,543,351 of JANIJH010000005.1, forward strand.
ATATGTGTTCAATAAGTTTTGTATACAAAATAGCATACCTACTTCTCCCAAGCCCTCTTAAGTTGCTACTTAGTCTAATTGTATAATTAACACCTTAGAGGAAGGCTCTATTATCACAACTAGAAAGAAACCTAAGAAAAAGACCCTTAAGAGACAATATTCCCCATCCTAATGTTTATTATTTTCTAGAGTGTAAAGGCTTTAATTGCCCTTTGAAACAATAAATGATAGGTAACTACCTTGTTAATAAATTTTTTTATTGATCTTCTGGAGAAAAAAATAATATTCACTAGGATTAATGAAGACCCAGTTTTTTCGTAAGGATTAAAATACCATAAGTATCCATTAAGGTCATAACAATAGTAGGATGATGGTTGTGTATGATACCAAAGATATTTTTATTGACCAAAGCTATTTTAGAACCTAGTTCATTCATCTCTAATTGAGACAACTCTAGAAATGCTTCATCTATTTGGATAATCCACTTTTGATGCTTGGTTACTGCTTCGTAACTTTAATAGCACTACCTACTCTAATCAAACACATTGATATAGCATATTTAAGTAACACTTCAACAAAGATAATAGGAATTGCTTCAACTTAATAAGGCTCATTTATTGGCAAAATGATGTCCATCAGTTACACATAGTGCAATAATCAAAATAATGGATCATTATAAGTAAATTAGATAAGGCATTGGTCGTGTGTGTGATTTGTGTTGTTATATTCTTTTACTAGTAATTTTTGTGCAGATATATCACTCACTTACTCGATAATTCCACAAATCATTAGTAAATAATATAATGGTAAGTAGGAGTTTAATCCCTCAAAGAATCAACTTAGATTGAAAGCCTAACATTACTAACTAGTCTAAAGATAATAAATAGAAAGATAATGTTTATGATTTTTTAAATAAAGAGACATAAAATGAAACTAAACTAACTTCGAAAATATCTAAGGAAATAAATGATAAGAAAATTAATGAAAATGTAGTCAAATAGTTATATCTAGATGAGTACATTCCCTAGTACCACTTTTATCTTCATGATTTAATTAATCTAGAATGGATATATCTTTTAGACCAACAAGACTTCTTAGATGTTGAAATTATACTCTTGTGAGTTACAACCATCTACTCTCTGGTTAGTTAACCCATATCTCTACCATTGTTAATACCTATTTGAATGCACTAAGTTTTGTGAAATCCTATGAAATGTTTCACCTTAACTTAGGAAGATCATGTGTATCTCCCTTAAGCACCTCGTTTAACCTCCACTACCTAAATCACGGCCTACTTATCAGTAGACTCTCTTGAGTGATCTATAAATGAATTAAAATCATATTTAGATGATAATATGAATAAATCAATATTAAGACTAACAAAGATAGCCTATAGAAATATATCTCATATCATAAATCAAATTAAATCAATCAAAACACAAAAAAGATGTTTAGCCATAAAAATATTCAAAATAATGAAATTAAATGGCAAAAACGTAGAAGTCATGGTAGAAATAAATATAGACGCACTCACAAACTCTATTGATAGTTTGATTATTTTTTAAATTAAGAAAAATTTCATTAACAAACCTAACCAAGGTCGTTAATACAAAGGATCATTATTGATTGTAGTTGAATATAGGTTAAATTCCTAAACATAATATTAAAGAATATAACTTCCATCTGAAGTTTAAGAGCAAATGACATATTTCACTCAAGATTCCATCTTTGTTTCATTGAAGAGCTTATTCCATCACTAGGATTGTGAGCAACTAGTATTTGTCTAATCCAGTAGGAAACAATGTTATGTATATTTTATCGGACTTGTCAATATTGGATACCGTTTTTGATATTTTTTAAATTATATAATAAAATTTAAAATTTTAAAATTGTAAATTAATCCTTAAATATATTATATTACACAAGTTTTTATTTACTTCAATCTTATCTAAGAAATCGTAACAATATAAATTTGATATAAAAATATTTTTAATTTTTATTAAATTTATTTTCACATATTTCTTATAAATTAAAATAAATTTAATTTCAAATATTTTCTTTACACATTTCAAAATTTATTATAATATTTTCACAATTATATATTAAAATATATATTATCGTTATAAAATATCTAAAATTTGAAAATATTAAATATGATTATATTAAACTAATATATTTAGTTATAATCTATAATCACTTCGCATAAGTTTAATGACATGAAAATTTTATTTAATACATTATTATTTGTATTTCATTATTTATTAAATAAATTATATATAATTTTATTATATTATTTTTTATTTATAAGTCATTATTATTTTATACAGATGAAAATTTAATTTTTTCAATTTAGTCCTAAAATTTTTTAAATTTATAATTCTTACTAGTATTCTAGTTACGGACCAATACTAGAGTTTTGTGTGATATTTTTTATGCGATACTAGTATTTAGTTGATATGGCCGATACTGATATGTAAGAAACAATATTCTAAACAATGACAACAAATTATATGAGCCAATGCATACTATTATGTTGAAGTGCTTCTAGAAAATCTACAGTTCCCCTCATGCCAAATGAAGTAAATAATGCAGTTGAAGGACATACTTATGCAAACATAGTCCCTCCCCATTCCTACATTACTCATCAACCCAACTTAAGATCCTTTTCCATTTTATCTTTGGATAGCTCAGGTCCAAAATATGTTGAATCCTTGACCAAATTGCACTAGTGTACCAGTATTGGAAAAAAAAAAGAGAAGTTGTTTGAGGAGCTTGATTGCATAGAGTGTGCTATGAATCTTGTCCCTGATTCTCAATCTAACCTTTGATCCAAGCCGAGTAAAAAAAAAGAAGCTTTAGGTATCAAGGTTGTCCTCCATATTATGTTATATCATTAAATACTAGAGTTGTATGGTTTGAAAAGATTAAGACAAGAGGAGTTGCTGAACACTCTACTATTGTCAAATAACCAAATGGATTTATCCATCACATTAGAATTGGGAAGATAGATAAGGAGGTAGTTCTCTATTTTGTCTGAGCCTCGAAAATTGCCAAACATCTATCCTCATGAATTACCTGCTTAACTTGAGCACTAAGTGGAATTCTTACAATAGATTGAGTTAGCTCATCTCTAAGGATTAACGGACTTTGGTTCGCCCAATTATCAAACCAAAACTAAGAATCCTTACCATTTCCCACCATAGATTTAATGTGTAGGTAATTAAATCCCTTTTTTTTTAGCATCTGAATAAAAGTCCAAGATTGCTCTTTCTTTTCTGCAATTTGCCAAAAACTGTGTTTGTTGAGATAATACTCATTCACTTATTTGGACTATAATGCCTTTTTTTCATTGTGTAATCTCTAAATCCATTTGACAACTAGAACTAGCCGAATCAATTGTAAGGACAACAATCCAAGTACTCCTTTTTACTGTTTGTAGCATAGTTATTTCCATTTATCTTAGCACATTTAGAGTTTTTTTGTTTTTCTTGACCATAAAAAGTTTTTGATGCACTTATTTAGACCCTTATTGATCTTCTTAGGCAAGAAAAGATGAGAGCTCCAGTGAATATGCAAGTTTCTTAGGACTGAGATTATGAGTTGCAATGTTCCATCCAGTGATAGAAATCTATTATACTAAGCACATACTCTTTGATTAAACATCTTCAAAAGGGGCAAGCAGTCTTAATATCCTGGTTTTCTAGAGGTAATTGGAACCCCTAGGTACTTGAAAGGTAGTTCATAGGAATTCAATCCAGAGATATCTCTCAATCAGCTTAGATCATTCACATTAGATGAGCAGTATATTTTTCTCTTTGGTGATTTATTATCAATCCTAATATCCTACACAAGAGTTAAAAGAACTGATTATTAAAGCCAATGTATTTTGTTCAGCTCCACAAAACATAATGAAATCATCTATAAAAGGAAGTTGTGTAATTTTTAACTCGATGCATTTTTTTATGATAATTAAAGATGGGATAGTGGTGAATATTCCTGTGAATCATTCTAAATAACACTTCTGTTGAGAGAGTGTATAGGTAGGATGATAATGGATTCCCCTGCCTTATTCCTTTAGACGTTTTGAACATCTTACTTAGAATACCATTGATTAATACAATATAAGTAGTAGTGGATATGAAGGCTTTAATCTAACCTGTGAACTTAATGTGAAAGCCAAACCATTCAAGATTGGCAAGAATGAAGTTCCACTACAAGGTATCAAAGGTCTTTGAGAAATTTACCTTAACTGTACAACTCTTGATAGGCCTATTATTCTCATAATCCTTCATCAATTCCGACACTATCAAGATGTTGTAAGAAATTAATCTACCAGGTATAAATGCTCCCTGTATAAAGTGAATTATATGCTTCAAAGTGTTCCTCAATTTACTTGTCTTGATCTTTGAGATCACTTTATACACAATGTTGTAACATTAAATATGACAAAATTCCTTTAATATGTTTACAATTGAAGTCTTAAGGATTAAACAAAGGTGAGTGGAATTTAATTCTCTCATCATTTTGTTTCTGGAAAGAAATTCTTGAACCACCTTAACTAGTAATTCACCTATGATAGACCAAGTAGCTTAAAAGAAATGGGCATTAATCCTAGCAAGACCTAGAGATTTCCTTAGATTGAGACTGAATAAGACTTGTTTGATTTTATGAGAAAAAGCTAGTTTTACAAGACTCTCCTTAGCCTCTTAAGAAAGGACATTTGAATTCCCAATGAGCGTATCTAAGTCCCCCTTACACAATGAACTTGCTGAGTTTGATCCCATGAGATCCTTATAATATGTAACAACCATATCTTCTATTTTGCTTTTATTAGTGCAAGCGTAGTGTTCTTTATCAAGTAAACATTTTATTTTATTAGAATTACTCCTAGTAAGTAAACATTTGATTTTATTAGCTTAAGCTAGTAAATCAAAAGATGAAAGCATTCCATAAATCAGAAGGCCTTCTAACAACCTTTAGAATTAATGTAAAGTGTAAAAAAAACCTAAGAAAAACCTAGGATGAATGTTATCAGGACCCTAACAACTAGGTGCCTAAATTATTGGAGATCAAGAAGCTAGAGGAGTACAACTATGCATTACAAGATCATAATTATCTATTGTTACAAAAGGTTAGAATCAATTGGACAACATGATTTGCTAATGTATAAAGTAAACATACATGATCAAGATGTTTAAAATTTTAAAAATTCTAATAACCAAAAATAACATAAAAATAAATCATTTAACTTTTAATTAACTAAGGATCATTTAAAGGCTTGTTTGAAAAGTTACAAAATCTGTGAAACAAAAGTAATCACCTTATAATGAATCCTCCTAGTTATATGGTTAGGTCACAATTTCAAATTGATTTTAATTTCTTTTATTTTTAGGCCTTACTTGCCATACAAGATATACATCTAGCAAGAGGTCCACAAAAAAGATGCTACATATGCTTTTGTAATTAAGGACTAATGGAGAAGTTAAATTAGAGTTTAAATTAAATGCTTAAGAAGCGTTAAAATCTTTTTAAACATGTTGAAATGCCTAATTTAAATTGAATTCTGATGAAAATGTTAAGGTCTAATTTGATCCTTTTGCCTTTGGCTTTCAAAATTTGATTTTTTAAAAATAAAATAAGATATCTGTTAGACTATTCTTATTAAAAAGTCTAGACCAAATAGGCTTTTAAATAAATTGGCCTTGGTTTTCAAATTTTGATTTTTTAAAAATAAAATAAGATATCATTTAGACTATTCCTTTTAAAAAGTCTAGACCAAATAGACTTTTCTATAATTTGGCTTCTATGCTTAGAGTCCAAGTGCTTATTATAAGTTTAGACTTAAAAAATAAAAATAAAATAAATTTATTTTCTTTCTTAATTTTTAGTATATGTTTGTTGAGAATGTACTTCCTTTAAATTGTATGAGTGGAAAGTAAGTGAGCTTAACAAATTCGTTTAATAAAAAGTAATCTTTCGAAAAAAAATTAAGTTCTTTATTAGCCCAATTCCCCTTTTGTTTAGAAGTTATTTTACTCTTGCCAACAACCTTCGTCGTTATTAAAATTCCATTTTTAATTAATAAATAAGCTTATAAATTTGTTATTCTTACTGGCCCATTATCATTATTTTTTTTACTTAGTTTATGTTTAAAAAATTAGTTAATTATATAAAACTATTAATAATAAAATTTTGCCTCCTTCCCTTTGTTTAAGCTTAGGATTTAAGACCCATTAAAACCATTATCTTTGTTTTTACGTTTTGTTTTAAGTTAAAAATTATTAGCAATTTAAGTTTGAACCATTTAAATATTTAGTTCTATATCTCACACTTTAAAGCAATAAACAAATATATCCATTTCCCTTTTCTTTAAATAATTTAGAGAACAAAATCTTTTGGCATAAAAAAATAAATTCCATCATTTTGTTTTTAATTTAATATTTAAAATCCTTCCAAAAGATGTCCAATTTTTTATTAAGGCCCTTTCAAAAAAGCCTTCATATAATTTTTCATCAAAAGTTCTTTTCATTTCATTTCTTTCGTCATCATTTTGTTCAAATTGCAATTTATATGAATTGAACTTATACTTTTAAGTTACCTTATAAATTTTGTTTATCTTTAAAGCTTTATTACTCGGTCTAGGCATCTTTAAGCATTTTATTTTAAGCCTTAGGTCAATTCACAAACCCCTACGCATTCATTTAAATGTTTTAAATTTATTTCCATCCCTTGATATCACCCTAGATATTTTATTTTAAACCCTGGGTCAAACCATAAACGCTTAGGCATTCATCTAAATGTTCTGCATTTCATTTGAAATATTTTTTATATACCAATCAAATCATTTTATTTCAAACTTTAGGTAGAACGTTAAACTCCTATGCATACACCTATATGTTTTATTTCCTTTATTTAGTCTATTTCTATTAACCTTACACCCAAGTTCAATTTTCTAAAACATCAAATTTAAAAATTATTTTTCAAACTTAAGTAACCAATTAGCTAGGTAAAATAGGGTGCATAACATTTTTCCTATTTTACAATTTGACTTTAAACTTAATTCTCTAGTTAGGATATTTTAGTTCATGTCCCTTATGTTTTTCTGTAACATCCCACCCCCTACTGGAAGGGTAAAATAGTAAATTTGGCATAGGATGAGATGGATCGGAATGACTTAGGA
>JANIJH010000005.1:52552495-52563886 GCA_024520975.1 Erythroxylum areolatum
ATAATTAAGGATTAAAATAAAATAAATAGAATATAGTTTAAGATGATGTCATTAGTGTTTGGAAGTAGGTGGTTTAGATTCGTGAGTTAGTGGAGTTGCTCTTATGACAGTCATGACACTTTAAATTGGTTAAAATGAAGCCATTAAAATAATTTTCCTTATAGACCTCGCGGATTTAGAAATTAAAATTTCTACATATAAGATCGAAAGATCACATTACATTTAGTTAGAAAGAGTGAAAACCATATAAGAAAAGCATTTGAAAAGTTATAAAAGAACTCATCTTTTATAATATTAATTAATGAGGTTAATGAGATTGTCTTTAAGCAGGATATATTATAAGGAGAAGTTTATAAGAGGGTTATCTTGAAATTCTTGACTACATACGTTATTGTTGAGAAATCAACACATGATCATTGATGTACTTAAAATGTATATATAATTTACTCATATTTTGCTATATTTTCATGTCCAAATTACCTTGGCAATCACTTTATGTTATAATTTTAGGTAATCGAGAAGATGTTTCCTTATAGTCGAACTTTATCAAGAATTGAAGGATTTTATAAAGAAAATCAAGAAGAAATCTCAATTTGTGAAAAAAAACACCGTCTAGTACATGCTCATGGGTTAGCTTGTGTTCTTTTTAACACTTTAAAATTGAAAACATAGTCAAATAGATAGGTGGATGGAAATCATGTCATATAGGGCTAAAGAAATAGAGAGAAACTAGTTGAGAAATATTGAAAAACACAACTGAACACATGAATGTTTCAATGTTTATGTCAATGTGTGAAATAGATAAAATAAAAATACAACTTAGGGTACAGTTATATGTGAACCCATTTTTGTTGCTGAAATTCTTTATAAATACACATAGAAACACTAAAACTAAAAGACTTTTGCATTCTTTTAGTTTTATAATTAGAGTTAGTTGTTAGGAAAAGAAAGAGTCACTAGAGAGATGTCTAGTAGTTGTTTTCAAGGAAGAAGAAGAATGAAATTCATCCCAATTGAGCATATCACGTTAGAATATCAAGGTCATCTCTATAACTTTTTCTACATTTTATTATTTTTTAATCTTTGTTGGTTTAAACATTATGATTGAGTAAACTTTTCATAGTCTAGATATGGAAAGATTAGTTATTATCTTTGATATAAATTGATTCAATTATTTATGAAGTGATTTTTATTTATGATAAATATATTTGATTATTCTTAATGCTGATTTGATTAAAGTTAATGGTTATATTACATCAGTATTTGCATGTGTATGATTTAAGAGAATTTGTATATAAGTTGACCATAACATTGATATTAGGAGTTACACAAGATCCCAGAAGTAGGCTTATGTAAATATTCTAATGATAAAGTCAATCCTTTCGTGGAATTTCATAAATATTAATGCATTCTAGGTGGTTCTAGTTAGATAGAGATATTGCTTAATCAACTCAAGCGAATAAGTGGTTATAACTTAAGAGAGAGTGATTTCATATGTTAAGAAATTTTACTTGTAGAGTTAATAAAACTTTCTCATTAAATTGAATCATAACTAAAAAGATAATGTTAAAAGGAGTCTTATCAAGATGTTAATTCATATATGTTTTCTTACTAGATGAATTAATTTATGTTTCTTTTAATAGTTATTCATTCTTTATAGGTATTATTTTATTTTATTTAAATTCAATTGATCAAAATACAATCCTTTTTATTTAATTAGCTTATTAATGATGGGGGACTATTTTAAATCTCCATCTCTTCCTTATAGGATTGACACTTTATTTATCTTTATATTACTATTAAATGTTAGATGTAGTTGCCTTCGGTTGTGAGTTATATTACTATGAAAAAAAGCATTTGAATTATAAAATCACGCAATAAGGTTTTTGGAATAATTAATGGGGAAGTAATTGGTGTTCAGTAAACTCAATAATTATTAGTTTAGTTGTTTTATTTCTTTTTTATTTAATTTAAACTTTTTTATTTTTTATGCTCGGTGGTTTTTTTATTAATTTTAAGTTTGATCTCAGTCTATGATAATGAGTAGAACATCTAAACTATTTGAAGAGGATCCAGAAATCAATTTGACGCTGTATTGAATGCTTTAACAATAAAAAAGGTTAACAACCTCATACCTACAATGAAAGAGGAGCATAAAACTATATCGGCATGCATAAAACTATATATATCTTAAGGGGATGTAAACGTTAGGTTTGCAGACGGAGGACACGTGCATTCCCAGACTTTGAATTCAAATGAATGTAACGTTACGCTTGAGGTTCGGAACCAACCTAATTCCGAAGCAAAGGTCAAATAAAATTAAAAGCAAGAGGCTAAATCTGCGTTGATTAAGAATGAATCTTTTGTTTTTGTTAAAACAACAACCCAAGGACTTACTGCTTGTCTGATTTTCGACATTGTTACTCAGAAATCTGTGCTGAGTTTTCTCTCCGAACTCTGTCAGTCGATTTCTCTTCCCATTCTTTAATAAAAGAAAGGTAACCCAGAAAACAGCAAGTGTGTCTATAAAGAAGAGCGTTGTTCGAGTCTGTAGTTTTTTCATTGATTACTGTGTCTTTGGTAGTTTGGAAGATGATTATGGTGCTGGGTTTTTTTCATCTTGTCTTTTCGTCTCCGATAAAGATCAATTCTTTTTCATCTTGTCTTGGCGCTTAGGATCTTGAGTATCTTTGTTTTGTGCGTTTGACAGGAATATAAAGAAGTTCTGGCTTCAATGGAGGATAGTGCAAGAACTGGGCTTTATGACCTTTTGGCTTCAAGAAAAGCAGAAGAAGCAGGTCTCTACAATATGTGACACTTTTCTTAATCCTCTTTCACTTGGTATTTAGAGATAGGTGCATTTTATACCCGTTCTCCATTTACAGCTTGTAGGCGATTTCAAGCTGCTGCATGGCTTGATGGCCTTGTGGGCCCATTAGACATATCAATCCATCCATCAGAAAAGGAATTCATTTCCCGTCTCAGAAATGGCTTAATTCTATGCAATGCCATCAACAAGGTTCACCCAGGCGCTGTGCCTAAGGTACTACTACCGCATTTACATTTTAGAACGGGTGATGAAGCTTAACATTCTAATGTCAAATTTTTTACCTTCATTTAGGTAGTGGAGAATCATACTCCTCTCCACTCACTAATCCGTGAAATGCAGCCATTACCTGCTTATCAGTATTTTGAGAATGTAAGGAACTTTATAGTGGCCGTCGAAGAGTTGAAGCTGCCTGCCTTTGAAGCCTCTGATCTAGAGAGGGTAAAAGAAACTAAATTTGAGTTACGTAATGGGTTGGTAGGTATAAGTAATTCTTAAGATTTGCAAAGCAATTGACATGGGTAGTGTTTCTTTTGTAATCTTTGAAGGATACGCTGGAGGCAGGGTCAGTAGCTAAAGTGGTTGATTGCATCTTAGCCCTAAAGTCATACCATGAGTATCAGCAATTAAATAGTGGGAATGCGTCTTATAGACCTGTCAGATCTCCCATGGTTATGCAATCTATTTCTAATAATAATTCGCGGCACACCTCAATGGACACTTGTAGACGCTTAGACATGACTGCTGCATGTGGAAAAAAACTTCTTGCAGAGGATGAAACTCGAAAACGTACAGGTATATTGATAATTTTTATCATCTTTGTTTCATATGAATAAGTAGATAGGCATCTCGGGAGACTTACTAGTAGCTGTTGCATCACATTAATTGTTCTTGTAATTGACGAGAAAGTTTTACGTAAGTAGTAAATCCATCCTTCAGTTTCGAACTAGGCAATTAGTCTGAAAGGTTTTTCAGTATAGAGGCACAAGCTATGCCTGTTAAGCAATGCCTTCCCAAGTGCTATTAGGATGGTTTCATTTGAATATTAATTGTAGATGGAACATAACAATCCACAGTTATTTTTTCTAATTAAATTATCTGTTTTTGTTGTAAATTTGTTACCAAGACCAAGTCCTTTTGGGTGAAATGATGTCTATGAAGAAGAGTATTCATTGTTTGAGGAATGTATCATGCAATTTTGCATCCAGGGGATTTAAGAGCCTCACACAAATTTTCTGACATTTCTTTGCTCTGGAATATGCAGAGCACACTGTCAAGCTACTTTCTGAGCATATCAATGATACTAAGGAGAATATTGATGGAAACCTCCTAACATCGTTAAGCATGTTTAATATGGTAATACTCAGTTGCTCAACAAGAAATTTATAGCTTATAGATGCTTATGGTACTCAAGAGCAGGAATTGAATATGTTTGAATGACTGTTGTTTGTCTGCTTCCTTTAAATGATGTTGTTCTCTAAGGATTCGGAGAGGCTATGCGCCAGGATAATACCAAGTATTTTGGAGTATAAATGGCAGAAGAAATGCCCTGAGGTGAGCATAATTCCAATTGTTGGAAAATTCTTCAAGTTTGGTTGCTGTATAAGCTTACCCTTCTGCACACATACTCATCTCATCCATCGACTTCCTTTTTGGGGAGAATGCCACAAAAAGTAACGTAGGACAGATAGTGCTCTTGATTTATCTGACATTGGGTGATTGCCCAATATATAAATCAAGATAGTGTCACAAGCCCGAACTCTAGTCTCTAGCTTGCATTAATTTTCAGATCCAGTAGGGCAAGTAGATCTATTCTATGCTCACATGATATCGTGGTTTTCATAGTCTCAATGATTTAGCCTTCTGACATTAGACCTAACACATAATTAAAGATGTTAGTAGGACTTGCCTTCAGAAGTAAGTTCACTAAAACAAACCAATTCGTTCTTCTGGTTTCAGTATTTCTAACACAGAAATCTAATGGTGGTTTTTTCACGTTTATTATTTTCTTCAAAATGATCATGTTTAGTGGAAGTTGTTATGAAGATGTCTTATACGCTCATGTGAAAAACAGAAGTCATTATTCGAAGATTTTCTAAAACATAATGCCAGTTCACCTCCACATTCTCCAAGGCCTTCACATTCTGGCTTTGGAGATACTGAGTTATGCTTCTTCATCTTCCTGCTATACATATTTAATGTTAATTGTGCATAATAAAATTATGTTAAAGTTCTATTGATGTGTATATATGTGCGTTTACTTTTTCTAGAGTCTTCTACTTCTCTCAAGGATTCCTAACCTTTAAATCTGAATTTGTCTCATAGCCAGGAAGAATCTGATCCTTTATTTTCTAAACCAACATATTGAAATTAACAAGTAATATATGCTAAGGTAATATAAAAGTTAAAGAGTTCTACTTCTGGTTTTCAACTTCAATTGTTAACATTACATAAAAGTTAGTGTTCTACTTCTGGTTTTCAACTTCAGATGTTGACATGATATGAACGTTAGAGTTTTGCTTCTGGTTTTCAACTTCAAATGTTAGAATTTTGTGCCTAATAAATGCATGAGCTGGGGTATTTGCCATATTTCACAATATGATTGACCAACTTTATTGTCTATTTCATTGTAACTCCTGCGTTTTGCTTGACTAATTTTCTCTGAATATATGGGGAAATGTAATCTTTTCTTTTATGTACAAAAAGTTAAAAATAATTATACACTTATCATGACCTCATGTTACAGCACATCTTTGTTTCAGCTACAGTAATATTGTCTATTTAGCGTTCCTGACACATTTCATTCATGATTTCCAGAATGATCATACTTCATCAAGAAATGCTAACTACAAGCAAAAGCAGTTACTATGGATACAAGAAAAGGAACTTCTGGTTAGCGTTTATAATGCTTTGATTAGTAGAACAAAGTAAAATTGGCAGTCATTTACCCATCTTTCATATTATTATCTGATGTCTTCACTTCAAGTATCAACAAGATTATGGGGTTGTATGCATTTTACCTGATGAAAGAGGAATTTGTTGCTATTACAGATAATGAAAAATCTTATGATCAATATGAGGGTTTCATCCATCTAAAAATGAGCCCCTGAAACTTACCTAATTTGACTAAATGCTTTCGCTGATCATCCACACCTTCCAATTTGGCAGTGAATGAGCCTTAATTGTATGTAACAACTCTGCGTGGTAAACTTTCACATGATGCAAGCTATGTTTGTCACTTGAGAGATAACATTCTTTTAAATTTTGCTCACTGGATGCAGGATCTAAAGACCTTATTGAAGACAACGAAAAAGGAGTTTGAAGACTTACAATCTCAGTTACGGAGAGACTTGAAAGAGCTCGGTAAGCTACGCTATATATTAGCTCATATGTGCTTGCCATTTCCTTAATATATTTCTGCATCATTCCAACCATAAGGTCAGAAACATATATGTGGAACCTTTTGGTTTTATTCTTGCTTTTTATAACCAACCATTGCTAGAATATTTCGTGAAACAATTTCCATAGGCATATAAGTTTTGAGATTCTTTCGACTCTGTTAGATGAAATAAATGTCAATAAGTTCTTTCAGTAAATGTTGTTTCATTTCTTAGGGGAACATTAGGGTTCTTCAATTTCTAAATATGAAATTGAAAGCCAATGTTTTAATACTCTGGAATGCATTCAGGGTATCATGTAGAGGAGATGTCTACAGCTGCACTTGGATACCACAGGGTATTGAATGAGAACAGAAATTTATACAACATGGTTCAAGATTTGAAAGGTTAATTTTTTGTTTGATGTTTTCTAGTGAAAGTATGTAGTATGATAACCTATGCCTATTCACCCATGAAAATTCTTTTCCTTTATTTTTCTGAACCATCATTCAGTTTAAAAACATCTTGGCATTGAAATTTTCATCAGGAAACATTCGAGTATACTGCAGAATCAGACCTGTTTTTGGTTCTGAAAGAAACAGTGTCATAGATTTTGTTGGGAAGGATGGTTCATTGGTGATTTTGGATCCAGTTAAACCCCCAAAAGATGGAAGGAAAAATTTTCATTTCAACAGGGTTTTTGGTCCTACGGCCGCCCAAGGTAAAATTCCCTAATTATCTGATTCTGGAGTTTTATATTAATAGACACATTTGCGCAAATCTGATGCTTTATGCATATTACCCCAATTTTCAGATGAGGTATTTAAGGACATCCAACCATTAATCAGGTCTGTGATGGATGGTTACAATGTATGCATCTTCGCTTATGGTCAAACTGGATCTGGTAAAACATACACTATGGTGAGATCTTTATCTGAACCACTTTATTGAAATTGTATGTAGTGCAGACTGCAGAGCTGTTTGTCGTCGATTTTCTCTTCCTTTCCGCACATGTATTTTGCGTCCCACAGGTTCTCATGTCTGATCATTATTTCCCCATTTTTCTCGCATTAGACGGGCCCATCAAGTGGGTCAACTAAGGATATGGGGATCAATTACCTAGCCCTCAATGATCTCTTTGAGCTGTCCAATGAAAGAAAGGACGTCACAAATTATGAGATTCAGGTTCAAATGGTAGAAATATATAATGAGCAAGTACGGGACCTTCTTGTAAATGATTCATCAACAACCAAATATCCTTCCATCTTTAATGTTTTAAATAACAATTCCTGCTGCATGCAATGCAAAGGTTTTGGCATCCTTAACTTCGCATAAATTAGAGATTAGAAGTACAGGTGAAACTGGTTTGAATCTTCCAGATGCTAAAATGCACACAGTGAAGTCCACTGCTGATGTTCTAAATCTCATGAAGCTCGGAGAGGTGAATCGTGTCGTCAGCTTCACTGCCATGAATAACCGAAGTAGTCGTTCTCATAGGCAAGTTTCATGAAATAATTGTTTGGAGAAACTGAGAGAAAATATTTTTTATAATCTGGAAAAGAAAATATAATATGCATCTTAGATAACTGAATTCTTGTTAGTTATGTGGCTTGAACTTGTACCTGCAGTGTCCTGTCAGTTCATGTGCATGGTAAAGATATATCTGGAAGCAATCTCCGCAGTTGTCTTCATTTGGTCGACCTGGCAGGAAGTGAAAGAGTGGACAAATCAGAAGTTACCGGAGATAGGCTGAGGGAAGCACAGTATATCAACAAGTCACTTTCCAGTTTAGGAGATGTGATTACTGCATTAGCTCAAAAGAGTGCTCATGTCCCTTATAGAAACAGCAAGCTCACGCTTCTCCTGCAAGACTCATTAGGTTGCAATTGCAGATGATAGCCATTTTCATTAGTAATCCAGTTCTTCAGTGATTAATTGATTATTTATTTTGAAGTAAATGCTTACTTTTTGCACTCTTTAAACTTATCTTCAGGTGGACGTGCTAAAACTTTGATGTTTGCTCATGTGAGTCCAGAAGGGGATTCTTATTCAGAAACTACCAGTACTTTGAAGTTTGCTCAGAGGGTATCTACTGTGGAACTTGGTGCTGCTCGTGCAAACAAAGAGAGCAGTGAGATTATGCAACTTAAGGAACAGGTAGATAAAAATATTTGTGTTTGGGTTCATTTTCTCAAGTTTTTTCAAGTCAAATTGTTGTAGACTACTTTGTTCGTTGACCCCGAGCATTATGAATGGCTCGGTTCCAAGCACTTTTTTTAAAAAAAAAATCAATAAAGCACCTTCACGAGGGTTTGCGACATTCAGGCACAAATTCTCCTCTTTATTGGTTTCTATGTCAAGAGTGATTGTGATAGAAGTTTGTAATTACTTGATATAGCCACTGAGCATTAAAATTTATGGCTTTCAAAGGCTGCTTAAATCTCAGTTACATTCCCTTGTTGGGTGTTGAATTCAATATGTAGTTAAGAATACAGAATGTACTCACTTCTTAGATGTCTTTTGCAGGTTGAGAACCTGAAGAAGGCATTGGCAAGCAAAGAAACAGAAAACAAAGTCAAGGAACCAAAATCTCCAAGTGGAAAACCAAAAAGCTTCAACGAGCGAACTCCTCCACGTGTGCGGAGACTGAGCATTGAGAACGGAAGCAGCATGAAATCTGGAAAAAACATGAAGTCTGTAGATCACAAAGGATTAGTAACCCCTTCAGTGTCTTCTCGAAGACTAAGTTTGGAAGGTCCTAGATATGGTAAGAAGGATGAACCAGACAATATAGGCCAGAAGCTATATATTGAAGCAGTGGCAAAGCAGAAATACCTTCAGTCACAAGATCCAGAAGCAATGACAAAGATGTATGGAAATTCTGTCGATGAAAATCCCACGATGAAAGTTTATCATCTGAATGCTCCTAGAAGTCCTACTAGTTCTTCCTACCAAAAGCACAATGTCAAGAGAGATAGTAAGACACAAATTCCAACTCTTCAATTTCAAGTAACCCCTGAACCAAAAGTAGCTACCAGACATCAGATCCAGTTTTTGTTTCAAAGTGAACTTAGTGTACCGACAGATACTCGTGTATGTAATTTGTCTGATAGTGCAAATGGAAAGGGGTCTCAAATAAGGAAATCATTGCGAACCATTGGGAAACTCGTTAATGGATCTGAGAAAAGGTATGCATCTGGCCTTTAGCTGTAGCAGAATTGATATTGTTTAATTTTGACGTATTAGCATCATGATAAAAGAGTATTGATGGATGATAGGCAGTACGTCAACAACTGTACCAACAACAATGTGGATGCAAAATCACCACCTACAGCAAATGCAAGGGCGTTGAGGAGGCGGTCCCTTACGGGAGGTCAAACATCTGAGTCAGACAGGTCTTGCGGATCTTCTGTTGGCGGGAAGCTAACTGACTATGGCAAGCGCAATAAATTTAAGCGTGTTTTTGTTACCAAATTATTGTGTGTTTATAGTCCACCCTATATCAATAAAGAAAAGATTTCAATTGCAGATGATTCCAGAAGGAACGCCAGAACGCCTCCTCCAATCCATTCATCGGCATCAAAGACAGCCAAGCGGTGGTTTTAGGTCAAAATAAGATTTGTCTTGAAGACAGATAGTTCATCGAGCTGGGAAGAAAAGGAAGCAATTACTTCCACCAAAGAACGACGGCAATGCTGATTGCATCCAGGCATACTAACATATTCATTTTCTGATCAATATCTGCTGACAGATTTGAGTATCTAACATTGTAGATAAGAAAAGAAAGGCTAGTTAGTGTTGCATAGTAAAGTTGGTACCGAAACATGTTTGATGAATTTGATATGGAAGCCCTCTTGCTTCTCGTATTTAGATCCATCATTGGATTGTTCAAGTAGTTCCAGGTCCACAATTGCTAATCAGACTAGTAATTTGCGTTCCTTTGACCAAGGCAGCGCTACCGTCTTGAGCACTTTCTTAGCTGTCCTTTTTTTTTTTGTACTTATTATTATTATTATTTTGTTTTTATTTTATTATTAATTTTATTATATAAAATTTATTATTACTATTATTATTATTATTATTATTATTTGATATTAATTTATTATTATTATTATTATTATTATTATTTGTTAATATTTTTACTAATACAAATCATTCGATTTAAAATAATTAATAAATTATATATTTCTAATCATATTATACTGTTAGGGTAATTTAATCATTGATATTATTTTTATGTTCTGCTAACTGCAATTAAATATATTTTTGTCCTTGAGACAGAGACAATTTTATCTGTTTTATTTATTACAATCAAACATTTTATTACTTTTAATTTTTATTCTATTCTTTTTTTATTACTTTTAATTTTCCTTGCGTCTTACTTGAGGCTTCGCTGACGGCAAACTTATTTGATTGTGCGCTTTTATTTTTGATCAACCGGCTTGGCTTGGTTATGTACGAATCCGATTATTAATTAAATATTAAGAGGGCATTTAGTTCGAGGGTTTAGAAATGAAAGAATATAATAATTGTAAAAAATAGTGTTTATTTTAGGGTTTTCAATTCTAAGGGAATAGATTTATTCCATTAAGTTTGGAAATTTACTAAACCCTTAAAATGGGGTAGGTATCAAATTTTCATTCCAATCTAGTGGTTACTATGTATACCCCTCTTCCACATAAGCAATTATTATTCTTAATTATATTACTCATCACTCACCATCATCATTTTCATTATTATTATTATTATTATTATTATTATTATTAAGAACATATTATTATTATTATTTATTAATTATTGTTCTTATTATTATTATAAATTTTAAACTTCTTATTATTATTATTATCCTTATTATTATTATTATTATCATCATTATTATTATTATACGAAATTAATTATTTTATTATTATTATTATTAATTTTATTATACGAAATTAATTATCTTATTATTATTATTATTATAATAAATTTTGTAATAATAATAATAAATATGATATGGAAATATGATATGAAAAAATGATATTATATTATCTTCCATTCCCATTAATGCAACAAACCAAACAACATTATTGGTATTTGGTCGGGTCGACCGTGTTGGGCCCGGACTCAATCATCACGACCCGTGGGCCGATCGGTCCATTCTTCAAAGATCGGTCTCATACCTAATGGCTATGTCAAGCCCAGGCC
>JANIJH010000005.1:52563986-52581950 GCA_024520975.1 Erythroxylum areolatum
TGTTTTGCAGGGATCTCACCGTCGGAATCATAGCAGAAAGCAGCCAACTCATGGATCCAAACGGCAACGCACAGTTCCGCCAGAATCCGGCAGAACCAGTATTAATACAGGAACTCAAGTTACAAACCAAATATTATTTTTTATTTTTCATATCCATTCTCATTCCCTTCTACTATTATATCTATATCTATACCCAATTTTGTGCTTAAAACAAACACCCCCTAAGCTTTTATTTCTTCCAAAAAAAAAAAAAAGGACACTGTAGCCATAGTGCTTTCAAGGGGTTTGCTAATTAAAGAACTTGCAATTTCTCACAATTCGGGATACGAGAAAGCATTTCGGAAAGTGTTGATTTCTTGATGGTTTTTGGTCTTGATAGTGCCAATTAGGCATGGTTATTTACAAAAACATATTAACACTTGATTTAACTTTCTGACGGATATGGAATCAAATTATACTCTCATACATCAAATTTAGGCTATCGGTATAATTTTGTCCCTTGTCACCTTAATCATTTTCTTTATTTTGTTAATAAGTTTTTTTTCTAGACATTTATTGTTCAATATGAAAATGAAAATTAAAAATACAGAAGATCAATACAAGATGATCAAATAAAGAAATAAGAAAAAATAACTAAGAACAAACTAATTCATTCGTTCATACGTTTTTTTTTGAAAAGTTGAATGAATACAATTAACGTTCAAAAAGGTTTAATACAAAGGGCGTAAACCAAATATCCATATACGCTTAGATAAACAAACCATAACTATTTACATCAGAAGATTTGGAAGTCGTTCTTTTTTTAAAAAAAAAACCTTTAATTGCTTTCTTCATTTATGATCCACCATTGATCAGATTGTTACTTGAAATATTATTGGAAGTCTCCATTTTAAAGCGATTATGCAATTTCGTTCCAACTTATGAGCTTGTATCTGGTGCCTTAAATTGTTGATTATAGCATTTGCTAACATCCGCTCCTGAAAGGTTTCATTTCTGAATATCTAGTGGTTCCTCTTTATCCAAATTCCATCGATTGTATTGTTTATGTCTGCGTGGTTGTATGAAAATTAAAAACACAATATTAGGTAAGATAATATAAAAATAGATAAACTAATATATTAAAAAAAATTTATCATCAATATCTTCATTACTTAATCAACTTTAAGCATACATAAAGGTTTCCATAATGCGAGTATGAAGTTGAGAACAATGGGGAGTAATAACTCGACCACTAGTACTAAAAGTGGACTATGAAGCAACGATAGATGATGAAATAATTCACAAGTCTTATGCGATAACATGCAAGATTAGATAAGTATTTCCACATTTCTTCCACTAGGACAATATATCGAAGTACTCACCTTTAGTTTCGGGCACATAATCTTTGGAAAAATATTTATCTAACTCCATCATATTATAAGAAGTCCTAACCCATTTTTCTTTAAAAAATGTGACAGAAAATATGTCAAAAATGGGTTAGAAGATAAGGTCAAACTTGAAATTAAACTTGGAGTTGAATTGCCTACATCCCAATCATGAGTTTGTTGCATTCTGAGTTAATAATCATTAAACAATTGATGTCATAAGTGTTTCATGGTATGTACATGCTCTTGAACTTCACCACCGTACAATGAATTATAAATATATTCAACCCTATCCTTTTTGTATCTCGGGTCCAATACATATAACACTGCAATAATATCTTCAACCTTAGACTAATAAGAATTCAACTTTTCCATCATCTGCTCCCCCATAGTATGAATAACTTCATTAGAGTCAAACATCCATATTAACAAAAAAATGCTTTATGTTGGATATAGTGCTAAAGATACTGTGTTAAGTTAGATATTTTGCTCCTGAGAACAATTCAGTCGCAGTATAGAATAATTCCAACTTCATACAAAGTTCTCTAGCCAAGTCCCATTGATCTTCTGTTGGCATGGAGGTATACTGCGAATCCCTTTCTACTAGTCTAATAAACACCTCAACATATGGGATTGTCGACTCCAACATCTTATAGGTTGAGTTTCAACTGTTTGGACAATCCAAAACCAACTTCTTTGAACTCAGAATGCATAGAGTTTGTGCAACATCTTTAAAAATCTCATATCTTTTAAGAGTTGCACTCCAATATAGAACACTATTCCGAATACATGCTTCCTTTATTGTCTCCAACCCATCTTTACAATCAAGTTAAGAATATGCGCAAAAAAAAGCATATGAAATAACTTACCTTTAACCAATAAGCTCCCAACCTGCATCTTACCCTTTAACTTCTTAATTATAACATCATTCTTGCTACAATTTTTGACTGTGATGGTGAATAATTTATTGTCCATGTTCAAATTCATCAAATAATCTTTCAACATGGTTGCCAATTTTTCACTTGTATGTGGTGTTGGCATATAAATGAACCTATCATGTACAAATATTACCAACACCAATTATAAATTCAAAAAATAATGAAAAAGTAAATGATAATAATATTAAAGAATATAAATTACCTCAAAAGTCTATTGCGTAACATCCAATCATTTTCAATATAATGTGCCGCCACTGCTATATAACCCTTCTTTTGGTTATCAGTTATTCACATGTTCGTTATTATGGCAATCCATTCTTCAACACTCAACAATGCTCTTAATGTCTCTCTCTTCTTGTCCTCATAAATTTGGGAAATATCCTTCCTCAATATATTCTGACTTGGAACCTTGACAATCGGTTGGAGTGAATTACAACATATCCTGAATCTTTTGCTTTAAACCATAGACAATGGTTATTCATCTCCAATAATCATAGTAGCCACCAAAATCCTTGATTTGTTGTTGTCAAAAGTTGTTATGATTATTTCATTATTCCCTTTCATAAGGTTAGGGTTCAGAAATATTTGACCTCCTAAAACTTCCTTCTAGTATATGATTTTATATGTCTCTTTAAATATAATGTTTCATCTTTTGAATCACTCGAATACAACTTTTGACAATACTTGCACTCTCCTTTTCAATTCTATCGGTTGATATAATCTTGTTAAAGTGATACCAAACTTCACTTTTATGTTGAGTTCTAATTAAACTTCTATCCTCACTTGGTGCCAGAATAGAACTTTTCCCTTCTATCTCTGGTATTGAATTAGAACTCTCAATTGAAGAAATATGCTCATCCATCTGACAAAAAGTATATAAATACTTGAGGTTAGAAATAATCAACATATAAATGCTTGAGGTTAGAAACAATCAAAATGAGCAATTGAGCATATGATAGCAATTAAGCTTATCATTATTTAGAAACAATCAAAACACATGTTTAATGGCAATATAAATTATGTTAATATAAGAAGCAATGATGAAATATCATATGCTTATGTGTTCAGTAGTTGAAACATACATGTATAAATTATACTAATATGAGAAGTACTGAAAGGAAAGAGCATACCATTATTTACAAATAATCAAAACAATAATGGTTGAAATTGAAACAAACACATTAATAAGAATTAAGAAAGTGTATGTTTGTAGCTCATAACTCATATTAAGGAAAAGAAGTGCCATTAACCATGTATATGTTTGTGAAAAGAAATGCTTGGTTTCATAGTCTATCAAAACTTACAAACCTGCCATTTTTGTGTTTATGATTACGTACAAGGAAAAGGTAAGGTAACATGTTGTTTACCTTTAGTTAGATGATAGGTAGTAGATAAAAGTATGTGGTGGGTGGGTGTCTTTGTCAAATAATCTAATAATTGGTAAGTAACATATGAGGGGATGGGGTATTGGGACAACGTATCTCATACCATCTCTCATGCTTTAGTTTTTAATACAAATGTGAGATTCTACCTGCTAAAATACAAGGCTATGTGTAATTGAAAAACTCATTAATTAGGCACATGAATTTTGACAAGCAATGCCTCAAAACTTGAGATGCTTTTGAATAAATGAAAAATTCCCAAAAAAAATAGTACTCATCACTTAATTGAACAATGTACCATCAGATAAAGGATAAGGCAGAGGATTTGGATTATCTTAAAAGTTAAAAAAATTAATAAATATCAGCTAATTCATTTGAATTGAAAAATTAATTAAGAATAACATAATCTCTCAATATTATAACAATATATTATGCAAATACAGTACCAATTCATACAATAATGCAAATTTATGAACTAAGGTACTTGTGGAGGAAAGGTTAGAGCAAGCACAAAGATTAGTGGATTATTGATGAAATTTCACTACTACAACAAACTTCATTTATGAACAAACAATCATAAGTAAAACATTTAACATTTCCTTTAAACTGAACATAATGCATATTAGGATTATTAAACACTATACATTCATTATCACATATTAGGATTATTAAACATATAAAGTTCACAAATTAGCCAAATTAGTATCACCAAACCGCAATAATATCTAAACAATCAACTATTATTAAAAACAAAATTTGAAAAGAGAGATTGATTAACAATAATACGTTGGTTAGTTAGTAGTGTTGGTGACTTTACATTTGTGGTGACTAACAAAGGAACTGGGGAAAGGACAAATGAATGAAGAGGAAGAACGAAGGAAGAATGTGACTGGGTGACATGAAGAAGAAGAATCGATGAAGAACAAAATAGATGACATGAAGAAGAAGTGAAGAACTAGAAGAAGAATTGTCGAGACTGGGTGAGGGGGAAGGGAAACAAGCGGGAGTTTAATATGAAGGAAAATGAAATTGTTTTACTTAAGAATTTTTTTTAACTTTTATGTAACTTAAACGACGTTGTTTTGTTTTCCACAAAACGATGTCATTTTGCCATCTTACTTTTAAATTATATGTAACTTACACGATCTCACGAGGGTGTTTTTCCTGTGTAAATACTTTTTTAATGTAACAAAACAACATCGTTTTGTTTGTGGACCTTTTTCGGGCCACGAGCCATATATTGAGCTGTTTGACCTAAGCCCAGGCTCAGTTTGAGCTCTTTAGCCAGTGGCTTGGCCCGAGGTTGCTCGAGCCAAACTCATCTAGCCCGTATCTAGACCTATGACTTGTTGACCACAGGCTGGGCCAGGCCAGGTTATTTTTTCCATCCCTATAACTGCTATTACATGTTCTTTAGGATTTATCTCTTTGGTACTAAGCAAACTTTGTTTTGGTCTTTCAAAAATTGACTTGACAAGCTACCCGATCTATATTTCCAAGTTTTCTACAAAAGCCTCTTGATTCCTCAATGACGTTAGTGTGGATTGAATTCTTGCCTCTGAATGCTGAACCAATCTAGACATGATATCCTCCAAGCTCAACTTATTTTCTTGAGGTGGTTACCATTAGAATCCTAGTGGAGGGTTATTCCTTGTCTACCATTAATTCCCCCAAGAGAAATTTGGGTAGTTGCTCCATCCTAAATTGTTTGTATTGCTATATGGATTATTCTTGGGTTTAGGACCATTCCCTATACATTCCACATGCTTAGGTTGTATTTCTTGATAGTCTTGACTTGATGTCCTAAACCTTACACACCTCACATCGTATAACTTGTAGTAATTTAAGACTCATAGTTAATCCATCAATCTTCTTACTTAGTGCTTCAACCTTGTTGCCAATTTCATAACTGTATCAATGTCATATACTCCTGTTGGTTTGCTAAATCTTGTTCAAGAAGAGCACCACTGATAATTGTTCATACCCATGCCTTCATTGAGGTCTTCAGCTACTTACACCGATGTATTGTTTAGGGTACCTCTAGCTGTTGTATCTATCATCTGCCTCATCATTTGATTGAGCCTAGTCTAGAAGGTTTATATTTGCATCCACAATGATAGACTATGATGTGAGCACTTCCTTAACATCTCCTTGAATCTCTCCTATATGTCATATATCATCTTTCAATCTGCTGGAAGTAGGAGGAGATGTCATTCCTTAATTTAGCAATCTTGGCTAGTTGGAAGTACTTTAAAAGGAACTTCTCAACCATTTGGTCTTAAATAGTAAAGGATAACCTAGGCGAAGAGTTTAACAATTGCTTTACTTTGCCTCTTAGTGAAAATGAAAATAATCTCAATTTGATTACGTTGTTATTAGCACCATTGATCTTAAAAGTATCACAAATATCTAGCAAGCTGGCAATATGTACATTAGGGTTCTCATCTCATAGCCCACTAAATAGGACAGGTTGTTGCACCATTTGAATAATACTTGGTTTAATCTTAAAATTATTAGCAATAGTGGTGGTTCTTACAATGTTGGACTTTGTTTCCATCAAACTCGGTTTAGCATAATAAAAAATTATTTTTTGGTTGATCTATCATGGTTCTTGATTCTTTCATATCAATCTAACCTTCCAAGTTCTCTATCTACGGATTAACTCGAACTCTTTAAGTAGGGTTCTTTAGAGATTCTTACGAGTTACTTTCTCAATCTTTGGATCTTTGTCAACTAGGAGCCATGGATTCCCTTAGGTAATAACTGACCCTAAGACCTATAGAAGTAATAAAAATAAATAGTTAATATAACAAGTAAAAAAAGAAAAGCAAAATGTAAAAAAAAAATAAAAAAAATAATGATGGCTAGATTAACAAAAGCAAGGTTTTCCTAATATTCTAATATATGAAAATGGTGCCAAAAACTTGATTGAATAAAATTTCATAATTTAAACTATAAGTACTCTATGTAGCTACAGCTGATAGTAGCAAGTATGGGTCGATCCCACAAAGATTATAAGTACTAATAAGAACCTATTTTCTATTATCTAATCATTGATTAAGAAGTTGATTTAATTTAAAATTAAATTAAAATAAAACTAAAAAAATGAACTATTGACAAATATATCACTGAGTGACCTTTTCTAAGTGTGTCAATTACGAATTGTCATAAGTGTGCAGTGTAGTTGTAGCTAGTATTAGTAACTACGAGTTGGTTCCATGACGATGAATACTAGTAGTTACTCTTGTCCTATTATCTAGTCTACAAATTTGATTGTAATTTTAATTAAAAAATAAAACTTAAACAAATAAAATAAAATAGGCCGTAAGATTGAACAGAGAATTAAGAAATTACTTAGAAAAATATCGATATCAAGAATTAGTATCTAGGTTTTGAATCCCAGTAATTACCCTTAATTGATTGATCTTTTATATATAATTTTTTTATTGATTTATTGGACCGTGGAGATTCCTATGGTATTTTAATAGCTCTCTTGAGTACAAATCTTAAGGTTTTCAACCTAATTACTTAGCTTAAAGTTTATCGAATTGTTTTACCGATTTATGAATTCTGCTATTAGGTTTAACCATAATCTAGAGGATTTATGTCATCCTATCTCTAGGGTTGTAATTAACTCCTTTTAATTATGGTAGATCTATTCATACAAGGATTTCTCAATCTCTATAATACGAAATCATATGATGATCTAATATTTCAGATCTATTAGAACATAAATTAAACACATAATTGAACCAAAATACATCGATCCAACCAATTGCATTAATAAAAGAATAAAAAAATGTTATTGTACAAAACTATGGTTCATCTAGCCTAGACACTAAAATAATTTAGTTACATATAATAGAAATGAAATCAAACATCAACATAAAGAAAAACGAATTGAAAACAATGGATTTATAATTTTAAATCTTCCTGTTGATCTTCTATCGAATATTATTGCAAGATACAGGTTTGATTTTGTATTTTAATGGATCTTTTGTGATTTCTTTGTGTTTTCCACTTCTCTAAATCAAAATTACCCTTTGAGAAAAATCTAAGTCTTTTGTAATCACATCCAAATTTTTGTTCTCCTTTTTGCCTCTAAACATATCTTTTTATAGTAAATTTTAAGGTTTTGGGCAATACATGGGATGATATACAGGCATGCACTAGACTATGTATAACCTAAAATACCATAATTCACGATTTTACATTGCTTGAGAGAAGTATACAGGCTAATGTATGACTGTTTATCCTTTTATAATTCAAATCTTCATTTTATATCCTTTTTTCATCCAAATCCGTAAGCTTTGTGAGGGTGAAGAGACTTTATAGTTTAAAGAATCTCCTAAATGGGGTTGGGTTAGCATTTCAGTTTCTTAAGAAGAGATAGTTCCCTAGAGTATTTGTTTTAGAAGATGGACAGTATAGTGAGCAGCAGAAGGCATGTTCATTAGATTAAAGAAGTAGCTGTAGGCTCCATGTATTAACTTAGATTAAGAGTTTAACTGACTTTTATTGAAATTAAGTGACACAATTATGTTCCTAACCTTCCTGGAAACAATTTGCTTGTGGAAGAAGGATGTATTCTTGTCACCACTACTCAACCACTATATTCTAGACCTTTTCCTCATGATAGAATATTCAAACAATAAGGCTCTGGAGTAATTATACAAAACCGTTTTCTCCTTATCTTACAGTTGAGAGGAATTAGGGAATTTGTAAATTGTTTGTTAGATGCTCTTTAAATCCATCCTGGTAGTGTTAAAAAAAAAAGCTAAGAACTACTAAAATTTCTTTAAACAGATGCTTCATTTCCATCTTGATAAGATGCATTTTCTTGGTGTAAATGAACTATTTGGTTCCATATACCTTTGTTGTTAATGCTTTCTAAATGCCCTCTTAAAAGCCTACTTGGTTAGCCAGGAAATCTTTGAACCTAAATGGTTTCTTAGGATTGGCTACTAGAGTTTATTAAAAACTGGTGTATGATCAAACATGTTGCAGCGAGAGTTAGTGGAGAAGCAACTGGGGAAGTCCATCATCCAATGAGAGTTTGCAAGATTGCGATCCAACTTTTTCCTAATCAAATTCACTCAAGTTGTCTATTATTCCAAGTGAAAAAATTACCCCTACTGGAATGTCAGTTAATTGAGCTTCTTCAATACATTTCCTTAAATTTGTGTAAGGATTTCCAATAGCTCTATAACCTTTTGCTTCTTTAGAGCTAAGTATGAAGTTAAAATCACTTGTGAGTATCCAGGGTTTATGAATGGATGCTACAACAATTTTGATTTTATTCCATAGAAAGCCTCATTAGTATATGAGCTATTTTATGCATATATAAAAAAGATAAACATTGATTAAGCTGAATACCTCATTAAAACTTCCAAATAAATGAGTTGCTTTGAGATGATTATGGTGTGAGGAGTTATAAATGTGGAGTCAAATAGAACAATGATTTTACGATTAAAGTGAGCACTGATAATTGAAATTTCTTTCCACTAAGCAAGTAAGTAAGACAACAAGTAGATACTATTTTGTTTCATCCGAGTTTCCAAGATACTAGCTATTACCACCTTAATTTGAAAAATTATATTTCTAATTAGGATATGATATATGCTAATTTGACTATAACTATACATCCATATTTGATGTATTTTGTTTTATATTTTAAAAATTTTAATATATTTGGTAAATAATTTGGTCCAAGTGCATTCATAGGCGATAATTGCCTTTATGGACCAAAAGGAGAGGAATTTGGGTGAAATCATGGCACAAAACGATTTGAAGCAATTAAGAGATAAACAGTTGTTTAAGTCTCTCAAAATGCGTAAAGTCACGATTTTAAATATTTTTGGAGATACACAGTCTATTAAACAGCTGTGTAAGTGACTGTGTATGTACCAGAAATCCTAAATTTTGCTATAAAAGGACATGAATGGAGGAAAATAAAAAGGAACAAACTTTTGGAATAGATTCCATATGTGAGAACCTCTCAAAGGCAATGATAAAGCACCAAAGAAAAGGAAATCATGATGTTAACATCAAAGGAGATCCGACCAAAGGATACATCAATCCAAACTTACAAGAAGAATCAATAGAATAAAAGGGAGATTTAGAATTATGAACTTTTATTGTCTAATCATCTTTTTGCATGTTTATATTTGATTTCATTTTTTATTAACTGTAACTAAAATTTTTTTCAGTGTCTAGGTCAGATGAACCCTAGTTTGTGCTACAATATGTTTTGATTCTTTTATTTAACGCAATTGTATTGTTTAATTTATTGTGATTCAATTATGTGTTTTATATATGTTCTAATAGATCTAGAATATTAATACATAATCTAATTTCATAATATATAGATTGAGAAATCCTATGTGTGAATAGATTTACCATAATTAAAAGGATTGGATTGTGAACATAGAGATAGGCCTACATAAATCCTTTGGATTAGGGTCAAACCTAACAGTGAAGTTCACAAATTCAAAAAGAAATATTGGAAACTTTAACCTGAATGATTTTGGTTAATAAACCTATGGATTAGTTATTAGTAATCTTGAGAGAGATATTACCATAAGATAGGAATTTTCATAGTCTGATAGTCAATAAAACAATTGCATGATAAAAAGGTTATTTATCTAATGGTTTTAGAGCGATCCATTACCTAGACACTAACTTTTGATATTGATTTTTTTTCTAAGTAACTTCCTTTATATTTATGTTCATTATTTTTCCTACTTTATTTTAATTATTTAAGTTTTATTTTTAATTAAAACCAAAATCTAATTTATAGGCTAGATAATAAAAGACAGGTAATTACTAGTAATCATTGAATTTAATTTATAGGATCAACTCGTATTTTCTTGTGTTAGCTATAGCTACGCCTTAAACTTGCCCTTAAGTTTAGACCAATCAGGATCTTACTATAAGGAGCATTTGCTCCCCTCACATTCTAGGCTACGATATCTATGAGGTAGGATCCAAAAATGTAGTATTTTTTATTATATTTTTTCTTGTGAAAATTTCATACTCATGCTTGGGGTTTCGTGGTTGCTCACAACTTGCAACTGGAGTTTCAGATATACTATCTTGCAAGGTTATTTGCTCAAAGTTCTTCTACTTGCACATTGGCGTTGGGGGATCTACATTTCCCTTAGCGTTTTAGATTTGTGAAGTGTTTTCACTTAAATTGTTTACTTATGCCCTTGCTGATGTGTCCTTATCCACAGGTGAGTAGTTAACGTGTTTTGTATTACTGTTGGTTTGCTCTTGAGAATGATAATATGAACCCTTAATTCTTGGTAGCTACTAGTTGAAAAGATCCTTCTAGTAGGTTTACAAACTCTCTTTTCAATAGTTGAGGCTTCCATATGTAAAAGACTTTAAATTAATCCACAACAGGTTCAAGATCCTTATTCATTCTAATAAATGGGATCACTTTAGGCAAATTAGCCAGGGATGCAACCAAAATACATCTTATAATGTGAGCTCTTTTTCATCTCAACAGTGGCTTGGTCCATAAAGATAGGTTTTCCAACGTACTAGCAAAGTGGCTAAGACCACTTGTGGTCCAATACTCCAAAGGAAAGTCATGTATGCAAATCCAGGTAGAAATGTTCTCTTGCTTAATCTCCTCGAGCTTTAGTCCAGGCCTTAATAATTGTAGTAGTAATGGCTTATTATAAACATGCCATGGACCATCTTGGATGACTCTTTTTGTATCTTCAGAACATGCAAATTTAAAGAGGAATACATCCTTATTATTCACCAATACTTCTTACAAATCATGATGTTTCCAATTTTTGAGGCCCATTCTTTCATAAATGGAAAGGCAATCCTTTTGTTAAGGAAAAAACCAAGGATGGTGGACTTCCAACTCTTTACACTAGTTTTAAGAAGTTCCAAATATGGAGAAATTATTCTATGTTCAGATGCTTCATTTAGTGGCAATAACTAAACTTTAGTTCATATCTAATATCACCAGTCACTTGTACACAAGTTTTTTAAATTGGTGGTGGATTTAATTTCAAGGATTATGTATTGTTCAAAGAGTGTCTCGGAGTTCTTTTATGGAAGGAGCTTAAGATTGTATAGCAATTTAATTTAAGTTTAAGGGCGGGAAAGAAGTAATGCCTATAAGAAAATGCTAGTGACTGTTGGGTAAAGAACAATTAGGAGAAGAAAGGAGGAAAAGGTTGTAAAGTGATGAATGATAACCACATAGTAAAGGTGATAAGTAGACTATGAATCATGAAGAATAATAGGTTCAGGTTAGACGAAGATAGGAATAAGCAAATCAGATGAAGAAGGAGAGTGTGGAGAAGAGGTAAATAAGTTGACTTAAGAAGCAAAGGAGAGGTATTAAGTGGCATTAAGAAACATAGGTTATGGAGGCTAGAAATAAACTACACAAAATCATCCATTACATCTGAGAGTGGAAGATGCACAGCAAAATACACAATAGCTAGTGATAGAGAACTTCATAGAGAACTTTATGTATTGAGCAGGGCTTTAGGCAATGCCAATTATTGTAGAACTCAGTATAAAGGAAAACAAGGTATTAAAACAATATTTTTTTTACTTTGTCAGTAGGTTACATCTCATACTTTCTATTCTAAATAATCTTCATATCTACTAGTCTTCTCATCTCATGTTATCTAAGAAAATGTCTAACATTATAGAGAAGCATTTAAAGAAAATTTTATAGATTGGTGATGTTTATAAAAAAACTATATTAAAAAATTAATTGGAAGAAAGCATGTTTACCTAATAATGAAGGGGATAGAAATGTTACCTTTTCATTTAATGAATAAAATGATTACAAAAATATTATGGATAATTCTCATTAATAAAGAGTCTTTATGATATAAATGGTTGTGTGGACACTATCTAAAGAACAAGAAACTATAGAGAGATAAACTAAGAAGTGGTTCCTCTTGGATAATGATGTAACTACTTAAAATGAAGGGAAAATGCAGAAGGAAATGAAGTTTAAAATAGGGGATAAATATAGTTTTGGTTTGATAATTGGATTGAGATAGAGCTCCTTCTTGAAAGGCCATAAGTCAAAGAATTAATCAATGGGAATAAGTGGTGCTACAATAATACAAGTTATGCTCCTTACCTCCTTACACTCTTAATTCTAATCTGTTTGAAAAGGTATTTTGAACGGGGCATTCTTTAAGGTACTTTATTAATAGATCATGTAAGGACCTTTTCACAGTTCATGCTCCTAAACTTAGTTGATATTAACTTGTTTAGTCTAAATGTAACTCCCTAAAAGTTTCCCTTATTTAATAGCTTGTAATAAGGAAAAAAGTCAACACTTTGGATTTGATCATGGGCTTAAGTAACTTTAGTCTAACATGCAAGTTTCGTAAATTAGAACTTGAAACCATTAATCATTTCCTCTTTAAGTGTAGTATGATGGAGTTCTTTGGTTGATCATTTAACAAGCTTGTAACCATTACTATTATGAAAATAATAGGAGAATTGTTCAATGGGTTTTATATCCTCACCACCTTTCCATAGATGACTATACCTTCTTTAAATTTGCTTTAAGTTATACCATTTACTCCATATAGAGGGAAAGGTATCCAAAAATATTCAAAATTCAATCATAACAAGATTAAGTCACCATATAAAGGAAATCATAAAAAGCTTAAGTTACCACGTAAAGGAATCCACCATTGATAAGGGAGACAACTATTATTAGATTTGGGGCTTAAGCCTCTTTATAAGTAATAGATGGAACATTTAAGAGTAATTTGAATTTTCCTTTTGCGAATTCTAATTATTATACCAATGCCAGATATAGTATAAAGTAGGAGTTAAGTTGTCACTGCTTATAGTATAATTCCTTGTTTATTACTTATGTTTGAGATTATTTATTACTGGTGTTGGCTAATTACTTCCTTTAGTTCTTAAAATTGTTCTTATTGACTATTGGAAAATTTTAATGGCTTTACCACTTTCCCTTTTATAAATTCTATATATTATTTAATTTCTAAAAAAAATTTACAACTTAAGTGTGGGGGAGTGATTACCTTGAACCTTAGTTTATTTATAAGCACTCAATTCACTAGAATTTAACTTAGTAAGTGAAAACTCTAGGAAATTAGTTAAGAAGATTAAGGTATTTGAGTCGATATATGAGAAGTTATGATATCTTGAGAGTTGATTGCATTAGGTTAATAAATATAAATATTGATGAGTGATCGGGTTATTGAAGCCCTTAAATTAATTCTGATGCTCTAGCTTCTTGTAATAGTTGTGGAACCAAGTTAAATCTCAGAGGAACTAAAAATTAGTTTCTTAATCAATTAAGAAAATAAAGTGGAGTTTATGACTAATTAATTAATTTAACAAAATTAAAGAGGAATCAAAATAAATCAACTGAATATAAAAGTGATAAATTCAAGAGTACTTAACTATGATTTAAAGGAAAGATCTCATTTAATTGTAACATTGATCATTGGTTTAAAAAGAATAATTTTCACAGTTCAAATAGTTAGTTTGAAACATATTAGGATAGCCATAATAAGTGATATGTACTTAATTGTTGATAAATTTAATCCATTACGCTTAGTGATTAATGCTTTAAATTGCTTAGGATACTCGCATTATCTCATATTTGATTTTAGGTACATTTTGTAAGTGAAGGAGCTAAAATAACCCGAAAGCATACTTATTGAGCCATCTTTTCAATGTTCATACTCTATTGTCTTCATAAAAGAAGAAGAAAAAAAGATCAAAAGAAAAAAGAAAAGATAGAGCATAAAAATGGAGGTATGTGTAACATTTTGATTTAAAAAGACCATATAAATTACACCACCAAAAGAATTAACCTAGTTGTCCATTTATCATATAATTTTAACATAGTTTTTATTATAAAGAGAATGGTGTTACACCCAGGATTTTTGAGAGAAAAAAAGATCACCCCCAATTGTTTCACAGTTGTAAAAATTAAATTGTTAAAGCTGTTAGATCACGACTGTAACAATTTAAATGCTACAGTCATAATGTGTATAACAAATTATTACAGTCATGACATGTATTATAAGACAAAACAAAAGGTCACCTATCCATACCAAAAAAAACCTAGTTTTCTTAAGATATGAGGGATACAAGGTGTTTGTTAGGAGAAGAAAATAATGTGAGGGTTGAAGCAAAAAGTGATTATGAGGGCTGGAGAAAAAGAGTGTGTGGCGGTTGGACAAAGTGGAGAATAAAAGACGGGAGAAGCTAGAAAAGAACCGAGAGAGAGTGGACAACATTTAATCATCTTATTCTCTTTTGTTTAGGTACCTATCCCACTCCTTTAAACTAGCATTCATTATAAATAAAGCAACCTTGGTGTGTGATGAGAAATTTGGGTTAGAAGATTAATCGAGAAGGATGGATAGATGTGATAAACCTATGATTTTTCTTCATTTCTCTTCAGTTTTCCATAAAATTTTTTTTAGCTGATGCTTGGAGACTCATGGAGAAGATGAAGGGCTTGACGTCTCGATGCTGATTCAGAGGTGCAATCGATGTCAAAGAGCACATTTAAGCATACATCATTGTGAATCATTTTCTTTCCCTTTTTGGACTATTTACATTATTTTGGGAGTAATGATTTGCTACGTATAAGAATGCATTTACTGCTCTATTGAATCTTTTTTCATGAAAACTCATTGTTAGAATTTGAATATGATACGTAATAGTTGTGTTTGAAGTCTTATGTGGAAACTAACAATATTAAATCATTAGGGATGACGTAACATAAGTTAAATAATTCGAGCTTGTGTGATTATTGCTTAGATTGGGCTATTTTTTCTCAATTGTATTATAACTGTTCGATTAAACTTAGAAAGCTATTTCTAGATTATCTGATAGTTAAGGTTAATTAACGAGCTCTTCTTAATTAACTACAAACTAAGAAAAAATAGGAATTAGTAAAACTTGTTATTAATTGACGATCAATAATCTAAAGAGAGGTGTAAAGATAATTAAATGAAATATGTGAATTTATGCTTAGGTCGAGATTAAATCAAAGAATTGTTTAATATATATTCAATTTTATTTTATTTTCTAATTTGCATTAAACCAAACCCCCTGTTTTACTAATAAAGAGAATTTAGGAAAGTAATTGGAATTAATCTTTATGGGATTGACCTAGACTAATTGCCGCTATAGTAGTAGGTCTAGTTTATTTTGGGTAGTGTTATGACACACTACCTTTTTTTAGCGCCATTACTGGGGGTTAATGTCCTTTTCTTTTTTGAATTTTATTTGTTATATTTTATTTTTATTTGTGGTTAATTTCTTTTCTTATTTGATTAGTTACAGTGCATGACATGATCTTCTCACTCTAGTGAATTTAAATTTGATCAAGAACTTGAAAGAACATTATGTAAAGCAAGAAGACAAGTTGAACAAAGTTCTAAGGATTCTTCATCATCTGATAGGCAACTTGATTCATCACCAAGAATTCAAATAGTTTTAGATTTGGTTTCTAATTCCTCTAGTGATTCCATTTTTGAAACTGATTCTAGCATAACAGGGCAAAACAATGATCACACTCTTAAGTAGTTAGTTGCTCCTGATTTTAATCATCAATCTTTATACATTGATTTTCCTACTATTGACGTTGCTTTTGAGATTAAATCTAGTCTAATTAATCTTTTACCTTCTTTTTGTCACATGCTAGGTAAGGATCCTCATAAGCACCTTCAGGAGTTCCATATAGTCTTTTCTAGCATGAAGCGATCCAGGGTATAAGAAGAGCAGATTAAGTTGAGGGCATTCCCATTCTCGTTGGGAGAAACCGTCAAAGATTGGCTTTACTACTTGCTGGATCAATCACTAATTGGAAAGAGAAGCAGAGACTTTTTTTGGATAAGTACTTCCCTACTTCTTGAGCTACGAATATTGAAAAAGAAATATGTGCAATTCGACATCATCATGTGGAGACATTATATGAATATTAAGAGCATTTTAAAAGGTTATATGCTAACTACCTATACCATCAAATTAGTGAGTAGCTCTTGATCCAATACTTCTACGAAGAGATTCTACCATAAGAAAGAAGTCTGATAGATGTAACAAGTGGAGGTGCACTTGTCGATAAGACCCTTATTGAAGCCAAAAATCTGATTTCCAACATGGCTGCTAACTCTCAACAATTTAACATTCGAGAGGACCCTCAACCATTGAGAGTCAGTGAAGCTAGTAATACTACATTGGAGCAACAGATGGTTGGGTTAACATCTTTAGTGAGGCAAATGGCGCTCAACAAGTCAAGGGTTTCATAATGGAAGGACATCCCACTGATATGTATCTAACCTTGCAGAAGAATTCAACGAAATAAGTGAATGCTTTTATAAGCTTTCTGTACCAACCACAAAGGAATCCTAGCTACCTCTATGTACAAAACTTATGATGGAAGAATCCTCCATTCAACACCTATAGGAAACAAGGACAAAAATAAGGCTCCCACCAACAATCATATTAAAGACAAATACAACCATCAAGTTTTGTACCGTCACTAGAAGAAATGATTGAAAAAACTGACTCAGAATACCACTTAGGTCCAAAATAATGTTATACAATTCCAACAACAAACAAAAACTAGCACTCAAAATCTGGAGAATCAATTGAGTCATATTAGCTATTGCTGTGAGTTGATTGGAGAATCAGAATTTAGATAAGCTTCTTGCTCAAACAATTGTGAACTCGAATGATAATGCAAGTGTTATCACCTTGAGAAGTGATAAAGAAATAGTGGCACCACATAAGATGTAACATCCCGTCACCGATGGGATGGGTTTAGTAGATTGCATTCATAATTTGCATGCTCATGCATTATTAGTTATGTATAATTGGCTAATTGGGCAATTATTGCACTGGCATATGTACGTACATACATGTATGACATATTCCCGGCTTGATTTGGATAAATTGGTAATTTGGAGATAATTAGGTCAATTAAGCGTTGATAATTTTAAGAAATAAGATTTAGGAGTTTGAATTATGAAATTGGAGTATACAATTGTGAGTTTTATAATTTTGAGAAATTATAGTAATTTTTCTGGAATTTTCGGAGTAATAGGTCCGGACTGGAAAATTGACTTAATGATCGATTAATTGGATTTCCGGTTCCGAAATTGATTGCCCAATGGCATAGAAAGATTTGAAATTTGATTTGACGAACTAGGGTTTTGAGCCATTGGAATTCGGGAGAAATTAGAATCAGAAATTGGATTGAGGTTGTTCGGATTGGTCTTGTGG
>JANIJH010000005.1:52708858-52721852 GCA_024520975.1 Erythroxylum areolatum
TGTGCACAAATGTGACTGTGGACCAATCCTATTATGCATGAATAGTCCTATGCACTCCAAATCTATTCCATCCTATGTCAAATTTACTATTTTACCCTTCCGATTGAGGGTGGGATGTTACATGTAGACCTTTAAATTTAAGATTAAATTGGAGACATAAGCCTAAAATTTTCATGAAGGAACTGAAATTTGATTCTATTTCTAAGATTTTTAAATTCTGGCTTGAAGTTGAGTTGTGGTTGTTATCCCTATTTTAAAATAACTTGTATTGTTTTGAGTATAACTCTCAAAATACTTAACCAAATTTTATGAAATTTATTTCATTAGAAAATTAAGACATTGGGGAACAATTTTTTAGAAGACCATTTTTTCTTTAAAAAAACCCAACTTTTAGGTCAAAATGGCCATACAGAATGACCTAGAAATATATTCCGAGAAAAACTGGAAATTAGCTATGCACGGCTGCGAGTATGAGGGCGTAACTGTGCATAATACATTCTGCTTAAAAAAGACGCCATTTTGATACAAAGTGCATGGCTACATATGAAAGGGGTGCAGTCATGCATCACCCCATTTTATTCAAAACATGAATTTTCCTCACCTGAGTGCTACCAAACTTCATATGAACCTTTTCATATGTCGATGAAACATAACAAACACATTTATAATGGTAATATGAGACTAATCATGCATGTAATTTGTATATAGCTTAATTATTTCAGTTTTTGTTATTGAAAACAAATATGATCATAAAGCGTATTAAATAAGATTGGGCATGATAAATGTTTTCAAAACATAATGAAAGCATAAGGGAATAAGTTTGTATGTTATGCATTTGTTACTCTATGATGTGATTCTAAAATGTAATTATAATGTTCTATTGATTAGTTTTAACTTACCAAGTCTTAGTTATGGGTAAATAGACATGTCTGGAAGGGTCCGCAGTTGTTTCTGTTCTGAGACACTACGATGTATTTTGTTTTAGAGACTTATCTCTCTTTTATTTTAGAGACTTATGTCTCTTCTATTTTAAAGGATATTGCCTCTTTTGTAGATACCAATCATAGGTATCTTCTGTTTTGTTTCCCTTACCCATGTCTGAAGAAATTAACAGGCAATTTTGTATATGTTTTGATATTTGTTTTGTCCTGATGCATATTTATATTATAAATAATCTCTAAATTTTATAGTCAAATATTGTTATGATTATTAAGATATTTCATTTCATTTTATAATTTATTTTCCATCACTTAAATGCCATGAATCATTTGCATATGAATGTTAGGTGACTGTTGTGAGTAGTCTCCATCTTACATCTCTATGTAGGTTATGATAAACAGGGTTAATTTTGGGACAACTGCAACGGCCAAAGAAGGACGTGTAACATTTTAGAAGATTTTGTATCTAAACATTGTGTTGTATTCATAATTATTAAGAAGGAATTTTGTAGTAAATACTTGTAAGACTTAAGAAGATTTCAATATGTAAATGGCCTGTGATAACCATAACTTATGATGAGATTTTCAATATATGGATATGATATGTGTAATTTGTGATTTGTATAAACCACTGTGAAGTAAGTGAGCAAGTATGTTAACATGGGCAACTATTTGAATTGTGACGTATGTTTGTCCTATCTCTGGGAATTGTTGGATTGTCTAGGTCTATTTTGTATGCATCCATATATCCTTATAGGGGTATTAGGGTGTTACACGCTCTCTCAATGACGTCAAAAAAATAAACCATTGTTATCTTTCCATCACTATCAGCCAAATGAAGTACCCTCACTAAAGGCTCACAAACTCGAATTACAAATTGACATTGCAACCAAAATTTAATATCTTTAATTATAATTCCAGAAACCTCCAATCCAACATTAAACCTAGCATACTGAGATGCATCCCACTTATCACTTGTAAACATTTATCTCAACTCTTTCTTCATCATAATAAAACACTAAAGTGATAAGAAATGTGTTGCAAATCTTGTCATAACAAGACGACATAAATTCCTATAGTTGATAAAAGCCTTTCCCATTAAATTCAAGACCTATACACGATTATAGATGAACTTGGTCTTCTTTTTAGCTTTCTGCACAATTTCATCAATAATAGGAAAATATCTAACATCCCTATATTTTCTAGCATTAAGTCAATACAATATGTTACACAAGAAGTCCAAAAAAAAGAATTATATGTAATATGCAACACAAGGAGTCCAAAAAAAACGAATTATACTTATTTTGTAACCTTTTTCCTCTCGCTTTATAAGCGGAATCATTATCAGTAATGAACTGAATAATATTTTCTGGCCTTACATCATTCATAACTTCATCTAATATCTCAAATCAGTATTCCTAACAAGGCCAGATGTATTAATAAACTTCAAAAACATTAAGCCATTTACAAAATAAACAAAAAAATTAATAATAGGCTTATGTCTCCTATTTGTCCAACTATCGCACATGATTGAACACCCATAAGTAGCTCAATACATTCTTCTTTCTCCCAAATAATTTTTAATTTCGGAAACTAAGCAACTCAAAAGTTTACCTCTATAGTCATCAAAAGAAGGAGTTTTGTATCTTGGACCGTAAGAGCCTATAGCATCCACCATAGGTTGATAATAGTAGGATTGGGAAGCATTAAATGTTACATCTGGATCATATCATCATCTAGTCATTGTCATATTTACATTGAGTCAAGTCTCTTGATTACATGACACTACGAATTGAAAGCTAGGCTCTAGGAGTTGTTCATAGTGCAAAAAAATAGTCATCTATCTTCTTTTTTTCCTAACATCAGATCCAGATGCAACATTCACTTCTTACTGGAAAGGAACACTACCACTACCACTACCATTACCACCTTCAACATTTCCACTATCGTCATGAACATTAGCAAACAAACTTTCACTACAATTTCATAATTCAATCTCTCCCTTCTATTTTTCTCATGTTGATATTCTTTAAGCAAAGTTTTCATCTGTTACTTCACATCATAACTTACTTTTTTACAGAGTTCCACATCTCCTTTAACCCTTAAATGCTTTTTTAATCAGATGATTCCTCCACCTTTCAAATGCTTATTACAAAACAAGCAAATAGTATGGCTTCTCAAACCGAGGACCAATGTCTCAAATCGAGGACTAATACAACATGAGCCCAAACTAGATCATTGTATCTTCCTGAAGTGATTTAATTAGGAGTATTTGAACTTCCTTTTATTTATCTGTAAAAATAAATGAAGACATATATCAAAATAAAGAATACGTAATTTCATTACATAATACGCATGTCCATCTTATATAATATAACTCATTTTGTATGATTACATCATACATAATTCAATTTCATCCAACACAATTCACCATAAGTCAAAAAATAACAATTCATGTATTCAACATACATAATTACACAAGCATAAAATAGTAACAATGTCTCCACATTTATATCTACGCACATCACATATATGTTGTACCATATTAGAGTTTTTTGCTTTAATTATTTTGAAATATATGACTGATAAATATGAATATATGGTGTAAGAATGAAATAATGAATCTATTTATGCAGAGTAAATATATACCACTCCTATTGTCCATTGGATGCAAAATAATAATAACTTGAATGTTTAATGCAATACTCTTTAAAAGAAGCATTAGATAGCACATTCCTCATTTGGTATAAAGTCATTATGTTATGTTAATTTTATAAACTCTTATTATAACAATAAACAATGGTTATGTAGAGTCGTGAATATTTATACACATGAGAAGAACTTAGTCATTTATTTATAATACAGAGGACTATTAGTATCTATATATATATATAGGCATTTACTAATAGTCCTCTGTATTATAAATAAATGACTAAGTTCTAATAATAATATTATATATATATAAAGTCCTAAGACCTGGAAAATATATATATTTATATTTATATTTATATTTAACAGGATTTACAAGACTTAGGACTTAATTAATACGATTATTGTGATGGTCCTAACCAGGTAACTTGATTGTGATATCTTAAATATAAGAGAAATTGTTAAAACTTAATTTCCAACAATTTCAACCATCACAATTCACAATTCACAAAACATATATAAACATTTTCTATTTCCAACAATTTTAACCATGACAAAACATATATAAACAATTTTCTAACAATTTCAATTCAACTATTACAAACATACATAAATAATTTCCATTTCCAACAATTTCTATTTTCAACAATTTCAATTCAAACATTACAAAAATTACGTAAATAATTTTTATTTCCAATAATTTCAACTATCACAAAACATACATAAACAATTTTCATTTCCAACAATTTCAATTCAACCATTACAAAACATACATAAACAATTTTCATTTCCAACAATTTTCACTTCGAATAATTTTGAACAATTTCATTTCAATCATCACAAAACATATATAAATAATTTCTATTTCCAGCAATTTCAACCATCACAAAATATACATAAACAATTTTCATTTCCAACAATATCAATTCAACCATTACAAAACATGCATAAACAATTTCCATTTTTAACAATTTCAAACAATTTCAATTCAAACATCACAAAACATACATAAACAGTTTTCATTTTTAACAATTTTCATTTCCAAATTCCAGCAATTTCAATTCCAACAATTTTCAGTTCCAAATTCCAACAATTTCATTTCTAACAATTTTAATTTACCCATCACAAAACATACTTAAACAACTAAATATAATGCAATTGTTTTTCAAATTTTAGAGGAAAAAACATACCTAAAAAATCAAGAATCCAATTTATGTCGAGTCAGGTCAAGTTTGGATCTAGATTTATTTCAAATCTAGTAATTCCGAGTGCAGTTGACAAGTAGAAATGTTACCGAAGATCAGTGGTGTCAACGGTCAACGATTAGAAGGTGGTAGCACAGTGCGATGGTGTCACCAGTGTGAAGGAGACCCAAGACTCCAAGAGTATTGACTGCCTGATTGGTGCAGTGGTAAGCTAGTGGCGTCACATGGTCGCCGTGGTGTGGTGGTCATCGCTAGAGAGGGAGTGGTGGCAACAATGAGTGAGAGAGAGAGTGAGAGTCAGTCAGTGTTTTGAATACCGTCGATACTGTAACATATTTTTTCGTACCATTTTCTGATCAGTACGTCGGAACGGTACAAAATTAATAACGTTGCTCCATACACTACTCGAACCTAAGGCACCGTACGATTACTAAAATCAAATACTAGAAATATAAATTTGAAACAGAAAATAAAAACTAGAAATATAAATTGAGAAATCAGTATATGAACTTGGTTTTCAACGTACGCTGGGTTATAATGTGAATGGAAATAAGAATTTTTTTATAGAAAAACTCTTCCATTTCATTACAGGTAACCAAATGAGACCATAGTCGGTTGACATCTGGAACGGCCAATTTAATAATGATAAAGTTATAATTCAAATTTTGTATACAAAGAAGTTGATAATAATAACAAAATTTAGTATCTTCAGAGATTCGAGATTTGTATGCAACATAACAGCCAGCGACCGTGGTATCAATCCTTCAGAGTTGGAACTCGTTTGCACGCATACAAGTGTTAACCACTGGAAAATAATTCAGGAAGCTCTATCATACGTATTACATAATATGACGTTCCTTTCTGTAAATATATCAAAAGTCACCTCATCAACCGATGTCTATAAATGCCTTCATGTGTATACGTAAATAATGAAAAAGAAAATTGCCATAAAACCTGCATCTAAGTTGAAGATTCAAAGTTCTTATCTACAAAGCTACGGCAAATGCCCAAATGGGCAGTGTGAAACGTTATAAATGACGAAAAGCAAGGCCATAAGAAGTTGGTAGAAGTCAATGAATTAAGTGGAAGCAGTCTGATTCGCACAATTCACAAATTATCATCATTCCAGCGTGATTTTTGCTGGCACTCCAAGCAGAAGTTAGATTTCTCAGTAACTGAAATTTTTTTCCTTTTAAAACTTTCTTACAATGACTAAAATTAACCAGCAAAGAACCTGAAAATAGAAAAATAACCTCTTCATCTCTTGTACCTCTCAACACATTCCCTCAAAATCTGGATGGAGAACTCTCTAAACTGATTTAGTAGTTTATTCTCAGTCTATTTATTCGTTCGCTCCACAACTCAAGGACTGCAAAGGTTTTTAAGAGCCTCCTCTTTTGCATACCAGCTGGGAATAATCTTTGATACGTGGGGATAAAGATCCTTGTAGGAATTTCTAATTGTACCTTCAGCAACTCCAGTAGCCACTGAGATATCTGCATCATTCACATCCTTAGCATCAAATCAAAACACACGGATCCCAACTTTTCATCTAGAGATACTAGTAACAATACTGACATTCATTTTCCAAATGTGAAGTAGTCCTTATATTTCACATCAGGATTTTCAATTAAAAGACTTAATCCTCATTACAGACTTCAAGAAATGAAGACAGAACAAAATCCCCCCCCTTCATCCCCGAAGACCAGATCGATGTCATGGCAGTCAAAACTCTGAATGCATAAGAAAATAATTGATTTCATGCCAAAAATCGAAAGCTAATAACTACAAATCCCCATTGACTTAAATGCTTGATAGTTAAAAGATGCTACCATGGTTGAATTCAAAAGATGCACAGCTTCTCTGGAAGGAATTTTGAGTAGAGAATTTCACCAAATCCGTGAGACCTTTTTCTGTTAGTTAGAGCATAGATGACAGAGCTGTAGTGACCTTATAATGTTCTATGGCCACTTTATAACAAGGTTCATGCCCAGAATTAGCTTATACACAGTAATTTAAAGACTAAAATGCTAAGAGTTAGTATCTTGATGACTAATATGTAAATTATTTTAACATGAAATTTTCTATAAGCCTCAGGCTTAGCAAGGATCTCGCTCAACTCAATTCACCATTGTCTCAAGTTGCACTCTAAAACAGACAAGAACTTACATGCCAGGATTTTTCAGTTACTTTTTTCCTATTCTGTTATTAGGAGATAAAGCAATAATCTTTGGCAGAAATCAGTAACTAGATATAGCACCTAAATGAAGCAACTGCAATCTTAATTTCAAATATTATTTTCATCCAATCAATTAATTTTCCCCATAGACAGTCACAGAAAATAGAATCATGAAACCTCGGAGGAGCTTCTTATCATCTGAAAGCTGGGTTATAATATATATAACTGCTGCTGCAATTGAGATAGGGCTCCTCCTGCAAATTGAGCCAATCAAAAAGGTTCTTATAGAAATTCCAAAGAACAAGTGAAAAGACTGTTCAAGTAAGTTATTCATATTTTAAACATATCAATATAAACAGCATCCGCATAGATTAAAATCAATGTTGAAGGACTTGCAGAAAAAAACAAAATTAGAGCATTACTACTTCCTCACTCCTTTCCCCCATCTCCTCACCTACAGCCCTTTCCAAGGATCAAAAGAACATTTTAGCAAGAATGTCAATAGATCAGTTTCCGCTCTGCATTTCATGTTTGTTATTCAAGTCAACATTCTACTAAACCCTCTGAATTCTCAATTTGAGAGATGTTCAAGGAATTCCTAGGCAGTGAATTCATACCATCCACTATTGCTTTCCTTTAAACGTTCTCCAACATTTCAGCTAATCTCATACGTGTCACACTCTATACATCCTAATTGTTATTAACCATATAGGAAAAGAGAAAAGAACCTGCCACTAACAACGGGTCAAATCCACATCACAGGCAACTATTTCTCTCTTCATTCAATAAACAATTACACTTTTCAAAATTGAGGGAAGTATGATTTAAAAAAACCATATGAGACATTATATATACCTTATATCAAACTCTTCTGACTTCTGGACAGCTTCTTGGGCAGCTTTAACTGCCTGATTATTCATACCAAGATTGGAACAGAACCGCCTCTACAAATGATTTTGGCCAAACATCAGAAATACACTAATAAGCATTTCCCTCAATAAACATTTATGTGTTATGGATAAG
The DNA here is from genome assembly GCA_024520975.1 of Erythroxylum areolatum. Taxonomy (NCBI): domain Eukaryota; kingdom Viridiplantae; phylum Streptophyta; class Magnoliopsida; order Malpighiales; family Erythroxylaceae; genus Erythroxylum; species Erythroxylum areolatum. Next base: position 52,716,853 of record JANIJH010000005.1, read on the forward strand.
AAAACTACAGACAAACTCAAATATATTGTATACAGAAAAATGTGAACCCACCATGAAATCCCCAGCATGTATTGTTCCCATCTCAACTGACTGACCAGTTTCCAACCCCAGTTGTTTAACTATGTATTCTTTTGCTCGGCCAATTTCCTTCTTTGTGGCTCCATTGGCGACAGAGCAAATTTCTAGTTAAAGTTCACAGGTTCAGGAAGCTCAAATACAAAGCCAAACATAAATCAGGAAGCAAAAAGATGTTACAAGAATCTTAGGCTGTACCCTTAACAGTGCGTGGCTTGTCCTCTTGTCGACAAGCAATATAGAGACAAGCAGCCAATAAAGCATCCTGATTTCTGCCTCTACTGGACTTTTGATCTTCAACTTTCTTATAAATCTCATTAGCTCGATCCTTCAATTATGTCAAACAGATTATTAAGGAAATGCAGAGTTGTAAGAACAAGCTGAACTATATTATGGTAGGCACGACAAAGTTCCACAAAAGAATGATTAAAACAAAGAATGGCTAAATATTTGGCATTTTTTAAAAGTATTTTTGGGGTTTCAAGACATAGAATGAATTTTGAACCCAATTCCATTTGCTATTTCTGTTCCATATCACTATGGTGAACCAATACCATTTTATTTTGTTAGACTTCTCTAATGAGAAGATATTTGTACTCGATGATTAACCAATTTAAAGACCAAAATATAAAATGCTTTATTATGTTCAAACAAACCTGAAAAACCATCTTTTTTAGGACAAGGAATAGAAACAAAGATGTATCCCATTCACGATGATACATAATTGATCATCACAACCACATAATATTCCGAACCCAATAGAAGTTGGTAGAAGAATTGAGAACTATAATGAAATTTATCTGTACACAATTTGACCATCTTCTACATTCTAGTTCAGTGTAAATCTGATGTTGAAAATTCACTATATTTTGACATCCAAGTGAAACAATATTGAGAATTTGCTTGCTTTCCAATCTAATAATAGTTGTAACTTGGAAGGTAAACATTAATAAGGATTATGCAGCCAAGAGTGACCTGAAAGAACTATTATTTAGCATTTATTCAAAAAGATCTCATTGATTAATGGAAATTCAATAGTAAAATTAAGCTGGCAGTGGCAATAATCGTAATTGCCAATTACAAATTCTATATACTATTTATATCATAGCCTTCATTAGCAAATGGTATTTTACACTTAAAATTCATAGAGACCACATCTATAGAAATAAACATAAAACAGCAAGCAGCATACCTTGATAGTTGCAACAAGGCCCAGCCTGCAACACAAATTTCACAAAATTAACCACGAATTTTCAATAGTGTAACTCTCAAATACTTCATGTGCATCAGAACTGATATAAGCATTAAACAATATTAAATATTGTATTATCAATCACTAGAGTTTATAGATTACAGTCATCATAACCTACCCACTCTTAATAACATACAGCATATAAATGCCAACAAAAAAAAAACTAAAGATACAGGTTTTAGATCAGAAATCAACTAATTGACTCAAATCAAGTTGAAGAAGAAAAGCAGTTTAGGCTCATCTCAGAACACCAGAGTTGACAGATGCAAGAGAAACAGGCAGGAATTTGGGGTATGTCTCGATTCAAAGGGGAATATAAACTTCGCAATGTACTGAAATTGCCAAATATAAACCGCCCTCTACAAGTTGGTTCAACTTTTTATCATCATTTCAAAGACCATGAATTTCAATCACATAAAAATAACCCAAGGTTGAAATAACCAGTTAGCAACAAGTCATTATAGGTATTCATACACCTACCAGATCTCAGGATGAAACTAAAACTACAACCTTATCTTCCATATCTGAGTATTTCCACACTCATTCCAAACATAATATAACAAATGAAACTGAGGAACTAAACCCAGCCCATTGGACAAAGACAATAATTTCATTCAAGCATTTTCCCCTGACCATCTTCAATCCATCAGCCAGGATTCTGCCTTCCCAGTTTGCCAGTAATCAAATAGCATCCAATTTCTCAATGCACACAACCATCAACCAAATAAAGGGCGATACAGCAAATCAACCAAAACCCACATCACGAAAGGCCAGAAACAAGCACCTGTCAGACATAGTGGCAATAGTTTTAAAAGCTAAAATCAAGCCTCGATCAGGATTTGAGCCACGATTCTGCCAGCGACCTAAGGAAGACGAAAGGAACTCTCCTGATGCGCCGTTGGGTTTGGCAATAACGGTGGTAAGACCACCGTCCGTAAGAAGAGGGTTGGAAGGGCCGCCGACACGAACGGGATCATTATCGCCACTCTCGTTGGCGAAAGTTCTCCACTCAGATGTCTCATCGATGGAGTGTGATTCCAACACCAGCCCACACTCCGAACACACCATATCACCGGCCGAGTGATCAAACACCACCTCGGTTTGCCGCTTGCAATCCGAACAATACGCGTCCGACATGGCCAAGGAAACCACGAATTATCTAAAAAATATTGATATTATTATGTGAGTACGGATAAAAATTGTATCTTTCTTAGATTTAGTGCTCCAGGTTCTTTCGTTTCACAATATTTTGAAGTTACTCTTTCTCTCCTCCTGTATTTGCTCTCTCTTTATGCTAATGTAGGTGCGTGATGCGTCGCTTACTTGCCGTTTCAAGGAAGGTTTTGATGATCGTAAGAGGGTTAGTGAGAGAAGGACGGAAGAGGAGCAAAGGGAACAGAAGGGGCAAAAATAAACGATTATGCCAGGAATTGGATACCGACAGCTTTAATTTTTTAGGGTTTCCTAATTCAAGTAGGAATGGGGATGCCAACGAACCGGTAACGAAATTCGACCAGAATTCGGGTACGTTCGGACAGTACCCGGATCTAACTGCTTACGGGATATTTTTTTGTTATTTTTGTAAAAAAAATAGATAAATAAATGTGTTCGGTTTACTCCGTTGCGATTTCTATTTATAAAAATAAAAAAATCACAACAGTTTTACAAAAATTAGAAAACATCTCTTCTCTAAATTTTGACAACATGTTTTCTTCGACAGAAAATCAATATATTCCTACTTTCTATCTCGATTAATAATAATAATAATAAAAGTACAAAATTTATAATAATAATAATAATAATAAGATAATTAATTTAGTATAATAAAATTAATAATAAAATAATATTAAAAATAGTAAGTAGAAAATTTATAACAATAATTAATAATAATATTATTGTTAACAATTAATAAAAATAATAATTAATAAGAATAAGAACAACTTAATAATAATAATAATAATAATAATAATGAGTTTAATGATATAATTAAGATTAAAAATTGATAAATTTAATAATAACTAAAAAATTTGTAACAATATTCAATAATAATAAGAATAACAAGATTTTGTTGGGGAAGGGGTATTTCTAAAAGTTATTTATTTGTTTTGTTTCTCTCACATGGATAAAAAATCTTGTCCTTGAAAGGAACAAAAAATTTATATTTCTGTGACTTGGAGTCAGAATAAAAATAAGTTGAGTCAACAACTAAATACTGCAAAGTACAAGAATTTTGTGTTTTGTTATCTGTCTCCACCAACGGAGACAGTAACCATACACAAGGTTAATGCTATTTAATGTAGCTGAGACTTTATCCTTCTTCACTTCTCATCCTCGCGTCTTTAGCATGGCATCTATCTTCTTACAAAGCCTAGTCTTCACTTTGTCTTCACATTATTTCATGTTATTTAATGTAGCACTTTATCCAAGCCTTGTCTTCACGTCATGACAGAGGCTTTATGATGCAGGAGCATTTAGTTTAGATTCCTAATTAATATTGGATTTCTTGCTATTTAGTACTTCTTAAGTTATTTGGATTCCTAGTTATCATAGGATTAGCATATTACTTCTTAATTAGTATTTCCTTTTCCTATTAGGAGTTGTCCTATACTAGTATAAATAGACAGCCTATGCTTGATTTTTAGGTATGTCTTTTATCAATCAAATAATTTTATGCTTTTAAAGGTTTTTCTACAAACCCTAAGCCCTATTTTCAAGTTCCAGCTACAATCTACATCAATTATAACCTATTCTATTCTACTTATCTTTGTTTTTCCTTCCCACGCTATGTAAAATTGGTATCAGAGCAAGTTAGATCCTTAGATTTTGATTGCTTAGCTATGGTTGGATGTGGTAGAACACGTGGACGTGGAAATCAAGATAACCAAAGAGAGATGGCAGAGTTGAGACGTATGATTGCAGACTTGTCGCGAGCTGTGCAAGATTTGCAACAGCGACGAGAACCAATGGCAGCCCGAATGGAGATTCCAGAAGGCCACCACGACCCCTCGAATGTACCGGAAGGTAGTCTTGAGGTTGAAACAGCAGATTCAATGGATGACAACCCCTTTCATGCAGCTGGACCCGCAAACAATGTGGTAAGAGGTGGATTGGAAGAGAGGTTAATGCATGCCCTTAAATTGAATAGTGGTGGAATTAGATTTGAAGTTGCTGATTTTCATGGAAAGATGCACGGGGAGGACTATTTGGATTGGGAGGCAAGTTTAGTGACTTATTTTGAATGGAAACCTATGGCTAAAGCTAGAAAAGTGTTTTTTTGTTAAGCTTAAATTGAAGAGCACTGCACTTCAATGGTGGAAGCGAGTTAAGGAGCAGCGTGCACGACAAGGCAAGCCTAAAATTAGCACTTGGGAACACATGAAAACGAAGTTACGCAAGCAATTTTTACCTGCTGATTGCTTAATAGAATTGTATGAAAAGTTCCATTCATTGAGACAAAGGAGCTTAAGTGTGGAGGAATACACAGCTGAGTTTAACAACCTCTCAATTTGAGTAGGGTTGAATGAAACTAACAAACAATTGACCTCTTGATATCTAGCAGGTTTGAATCAATCACTTAGGGATGAGATGGGAGTAGTTCGATTGTTTAACCTTGAAGAAGCAAGGCAACATGCCTTAATGGCAGAAAAACGAGTCTGGAGGTATGGTTCTAGAA
>JANIJH010000005.1:52734671-52751092 GCA_024520975.1 Erythroxylum areolatum
TAGATCGTGTTGGCAAGAGAAGTTATGACACAAAGGTCGGTCAGCTGGGACTTTTGGGGATGACCTAGTTAGGAGTTGTTTTGGTTTTCTTTTGGATTTGTATAGACAGTGATCAATGATAGTTGTACAATTATGGGTTCTAAGAAATGAATTGAAAAAGTATTTTGGTTTCAAAGATTAGCGATTTATATATTGATGCCATATGATAGTAGGGTTTGCTCGTAGTGCACCCTTATCGTAGGTTATGTGTCGGAACGACCTACAAGCGTCCCGGTGTGTACCCTACGGCAAGGGGGCGCTACACTCACTTTCTCGTAACTAGACTTACTGACACTATTCTATCTATCCATTTATTGCTTAAGATAAAAAGACCCTAACCTTAAAGTTAAAGGTAAAATCCCCAAATTGTCATAAATTCAATCGTGATCGAATCACATGTGTAACGAAAAACAAAACTTTTTGCAGATTCCGAGTGGATCCCTATAATTAATTAACTTGAGTAGAATAAAAACAAATCATAAGAAATCGTACCTTGTTCGTGTTCTCGTTGAAACTCTTTTGAAACTTTTTCCAATTTGTCAACCACTAGTTGTTCAAATGTCCAGCTTTTGATGGTATCTACAGAGCAATTTCTTAAGACTTTTTGAGAGAAAGAACAAAAGTGCTAGTTTCTGAACCTTCTTCTTATTAGTAGAAAAATCATTAGGATTTTTAATTTTTATTAAAATTAAATTCTTTAATTATAATTAAAACCAAATTCTAATTCTAATTCTAATTAATTTAATTTTAATAAAATCAAATATCTCATATTTGATCCATAAAGTTTCTAAAACTTTATAATTAAGTCCAACTTAATTAAATTAATTTTTCTTTCACAGATTACTCTTTGATATGTGACTTATTAGGTTTCTAATATATTGACAATTCTTATAAATTCTAATTGTAATTCGCAATTAGAGATAGATCAATTAAAATATCTTTAATTCTCCAATTAAACAATTTATAATCATAGGCTAAGATTAACATCTAGTAACATGTCACGACCACCTAAATATCAGGAATATCAAAGTGGTTTAACTTAATCTATCCATACATGGTTATAATGTATAATTTAATCCTTTCGTCATCCAATATTTCAATTGGACGAACTATAGATATAATGTCTACTCTTTTGGTTCAATCATGTTCATTCTTACTAATTAGTAATTGATTTAAAATTGAAATTTGAAAGTGTCTTTTCAAATGTCAATTCTGTCTGGTCAGAGAATTCTATAAATCATTACTAATCAAGAATAATAGAATATTCTCTTTAGTTACTTTAAAGTGACGAATCTTTTATTAACTTACTCAACTATCTTCGTGTGGTTCATACTGCATCTAAGTAATATCGATTGAATTATCCTAGGAAATTTCATAAGTAGTATCAAAACACAATAATTCTCACACGAGATACCTTGGTAATCTCAAGTCTAAGGATCAATTGTATAACCATCATTATGAAGAAATCCACATATATATATATATATATATGTAATACCCATTTGGGATTCTCATAGTCAGGTTAGTTCAGTGACTTATTTTCTAATAATTACCCGCACATTAGTTTAAGTGTCTTTATACTTTAATTTATGAGATCCATTACTTTCTTCATAAAAAAGAAACATAATATGTGCTAGTTTTACCATTTCAACTATATCCCATCTTGATGAAACTACAACTAGGAACATTTAGGAATAGTACGTAAATGTAAATTGAATCTCACAATTATGATCTCATCATAATTTTAATTACATATTAATTATTCTAGGGATTTTATCTTTATTATTAAAACATCAAATGTAATTAATACATAAAGATAAAGAATGGATTTATTAATTATTTTTTCATTAAACTATAATTAATCGATTGGTTGTAGGACATACACCAACATAATCCCCATTCATCAAACAATAGTCATAATCAAGCAACACTGAGATACTTTATTTGTTTTAATTGAGTAGCAATCATCATTAAATATTTGTTTAATCTTTGACCTAAATAGATGGCTTGTCCTTATTTATACGAGTGACTTAGAAAAGTTGTAAATAACATAGTAAGACTTAAAGCTACAGCAAATGAAACATAAGTTCTATCTCAAGTTTAAATAGTAGGTTTTATTGTATACAGGATGATCAAACCATTGGCAACATCTTAACAAAAGAAGAAAAATATCAATTTTTTGAAAGGCTTGGAAGTAGAATCTCTCATTTGGATTGAGCAAACTCCTTAATACTATTTACTTTGATTATCATCATTAGTCAATAATTGTTTGTTATACTATAGGTTTTTCTCTTAAGCCTTTTCTTTACTAACTGTATATTTATTCTTCCTTGTATTCACTTTTTCCCACAAGATTCACCAAATAGATTTTTATTAGGCATATTTTTGATAAAATCATATAATAGATTCTATATGTAAACATAAATACTCCCTAGTTGATAAATTTGTTAAATACAAGGCATTTACTACACTATCTTTTTCATTTAATAGAAATTATACATTTAAATAATGTATCTTCTTTGTTTATCTAATCTTGTCTTTTATTCAGGTTTGCTACATCTGATTTAGCATAATTATAAATTAAAGGTGATGGAAATTTCCAAGTGTGAAGTTGCATTCAATACTTATAGTTGCTCATATTTAGATTTAGCTTTTTAAAGGGAATTTCGTAGCTCAGAAAAGTCACAATGAAAAATATATTGGATACTTTTTGCTTTTAACTACTTGTTTACCTTACATTTTACAATTTTGAGCATTATTAGACTAGTTGTTCAAAATCTGGATCACTAGAAATATATGAGGAAGCAATTGGTTAAATAATATATTATGTATACCTTTATTAATGTGTCCACAATACAACCTCTTTATTCTAAGATAATTGTGTCTCATGCCTAGTAAGGTATATAAGGCTTAAATAGTGATTTGGATAAAAATGGCTAGTTCTTTAATAGTGATTCTGGAATGTATATTTTGGATTAACAATGACTTCTAATAATTTTTTAGCAATATAAGCATTGTTTATTAATGCTTAAAGGTGGTTTAGGATGGATAAACGATGGTATAAATTTGATTTTTTATATATATAAGTAAATAAAGATGAAAAAAGGTAATGTAAGTAGGAGTGAGAATTGAAAAAAACCTTGCAAAAATAAAAAGATAATAGATATAGGCATTTAAAAATTTTCTTTGGATAGTAGGTATAACTTTTGGTTTTATTTATAAAACAAGCATGTGATCAAAGGCTTGGAGTAGAGTGATGCATAAGCTAGCAGAGTATTGTCAGATTTATGAATGCAATGGACTCTTGGCCTAAGTCATCAAGAAAGTTAACCAACTTAAGTAGAATGTAGTGCTCTTTAAAATTGCTTTCACCATAATGATTTATTCAATTTGGAAAGAAAGGAATAATAGACTGTATAAAGGAGTTGACATTGGAAAGGATCAAGTTGTTGATACCACATTAAGTTGGATTCAAGAGCTCATGATAAAAAATGTGAAAAAAACTCTCTTTTTACATGAAATGTAGATGGAATTTTTAAGTTTGAGTTACTTGTAATTGTTACCTTAATTGGTTAAGTGTTCAATGAGCATGATGTAACTAGAACTTCATTGTAATGTTGTAATAGCTTTTGCTAGTGTTAATTTTTTTTTCATTCACTTGTGAAAAAAACTTGTTATTAAAGGCTTCATCTTTAAGACTTCATCAGCAACAAAACTTAAACAATGGGACATTAGTCCAAACTTTTTTTTTGGAATTTAAAAAGAAGTTTATAAATAACAGCCTTAATTTGGCCTAAGCAAGAATACAAGATTAGATAGATACAATATAGAGACAGCTAACTCACACGAATGTCAACTAAGCCTTGGTAGAAGCCAAGGCCCTAGAGTTTTAGTTTAGTTTTAATCCAAAGTGAGGGTTTAAATTCAAGAGCGGAGCTATACCAACCAAGCTATATCCCCCCGAGCCAAATGAAGCATGTATGAACGAGTTAGATGCTTCTTCTATTTTTTTCTTGGCACAGCTGAGCCATCTTGGACTTAAACCAGAGACCTCACTCGTAAAGTAACTCATCATACCTATAGTCCAAACAATTGGGAGAGAATCAGTAGATTTTTTTTCAGGAGTGATTTATCCTTCCCGAACGCAGCATACAACTCTTTGTTAAACAAACTTATATAAAGAAGATGTTATAATTATAGGGGATCAGGGTCGGTTTCCTTGGCATTGGAAAATTCATCCTCCGAGTTTTATCAATTTGCAAATTATTTCTCAATTAGTTAAAAGAACGAAATTGGTTAATATTATGACAATACTAGGTAACATAGATATCATTATGGGAGAAGTTGATCGTTGAAATGATACTTAATACAATATAAACAATTGATATAAAAGAACTACAAGGTATGCATTCTTTTTTCAAATTGGTTGTTTCCCATGAGTGTTACTTCCCTAACCTAAGTAATAACCCTAATCTATAAAGCAATAAGGTCCCTCGAAGTACTATGGAAAGTTCTGGCATTCCTTATAGCTTATAAGACATAGACTATGTCACCAAAGGTCACCATGAAGATGAAATGATCATCTTTGGAAAATGAGTTAAGATTGCAAATCCAATCAGTGATACCTTCCCAATCTTTAGCACCACAGTTGACCTCCCATATGTGTTGAATGTAAACATGTATATCATTGATGAAATTGCAATTGAAGAAGAAGTGAGGCAATATTTCTTGATCTCTACTACAGAAACAAAATCTTGGGTCGTTGATAGAAACCCAATGCACCCTTTCTTTAGTGTTTAACATTTGAAGCATTGGTAGCCAGAGGTTGAAGGAAACCTTGAGAAGTTAGAACCCATTCCAAATAAGTTTATGCCATTTCACTAAAGTAGCAAGGAGTTAACAATTTATTAGCAAGATTAGTTGGAGAATGCACCTGAGTGATGTAAAATCCAAAATTTCTTATCTCGTGACCTGGAGCAAGGTTTGTATGTTGGGAAATAGATCTTTAGAGTTGAACTAACTCTACCTAAATATAACCAGCCATTGTTTTGGATAATTATTTCCATCTTAGAATTTTCAATGAAAAATTATCTGATGTTTAGATAGTTGGGAAGTAGGTATAAGGGACTTGCCTCACTTTAGTTATCAAACTAAAGAGAAGTGTCTTTGCCATCTCTGATGTGGGATTTAATTAATGGCTGAAGTGAAGTTCTTATGTTAAGGATATGTGTGACAACCTATAAGGTGTCATGATGTACTTTAAATCCCCATATACTCTTATATTTGAGGTGATGACAATTGATCCATTTGATTAAAAGGGAGTTCAGAGTCTGTGAATAACCTCCACAGTTGCTTAGCTAATAAGGTTTTGTTTGTAGTTATTAGAGTTAAAATTACTAAACACCCTTGTGGTTTAGGTAGACATAGAGTGCTCCAAATAACTTTTAAAAAGGGTCTCTTGGAGACTTCCTCACCGCATATGAAGTTCCTTAGCAACTTCTCGATATCCTTTACCAGCCTTTTAGGTGTAAGAAAATGAAAGATCTAATATGTTTGTATGCTATTTAAGATTGAGACCAAGTTGAATTTTCCAGCATATGAGAGCTTCTCTTTTCACTATGAGCCAATCCTACATTTAATCATATTGTAGAGCAAAAGATAATCAGTGTAACTCAATCTATTAGAAGAGATAAGTACTCCCAGGTAAGTGATTGGAAGAGGTTTCACCATTAACCTGGAAATAGTGCTAAACTCAAATGCCATGGGGGAAGCATATGTAAAAAGGACTAAGAAACTTTCTTCCCTATTAATGCTTAGACTAGAAATCACTTAGAGATTGCATAAACAAAGAGATTGAGGCAATATTTAGCTTAGGAAAAAAAGTTGCTTGTAAAGGAGAGTTGACATATTTTAAGCATTATTAGAGTTCCTTGCAAAGTTATAAAGGAGAAGTCTTGAAAGGACTTTAATGCAAAGGGCGAAAAGGTAGGGAAATTGGAGATCTCCCCACCTAATTCCCCTTTGCCTAATTCCCTTCTCTTTTGAATATAGGAGAAGCTTCTATATTAATAAGCATGATAAATTCTAGAGAAGAAACGCATTCTTAAATCAAGAAATACATTCTTAGATCACTGCAATACATTGAAAAGAAAACCAAATGCCTATAACAATGCAAGGATGAAGTCCCAATGCACCTTAAGGATGAAGTCCCAATGCACCTTAGTTAATGCTCTTTGATGAAATATATTTTAATGGTGCTACTTGGTGGTTATTTAGTTCCTATGCGAATTAAATAAGTTGTAATTAAGTAAACTTTTAGTGTTATATGTTGCTTAATAGTTTTGTTTTTGAGAAATATGAAGACTAATAGTTAAAATCATTTGTCTTCATCATTTTGTATCTAAGAATAATATATTGTGTTATAACTACTTATGATCAATGCTTATTTTCTTATGATTATACTCTCACACTTCATCCATTAAGTTTGATTTTTCCATCATAGTAATTATGAAACATTCTTTAGCTATGGACCTTTAAGTTATCAGAATTATTTGGTGTTATGCTATAGATGTATATTTAGGCAATTAAGACATATATTATAGTGCAATAAAGATCTTTAATATTTTCATCATAATGATAGTTTTAATATTTTATATAATACACTTAGTATAAAAAATTGATGTATAATTTAATTATATTAAATATTAACAGTATTTTATTTTTAATAATTATGATTGTTAAATAATTTAAGAATAAATTTCAATATATTAAAATAGATTAATTTAAAATTTAATGTTAACATATAAAAACAAGATGATTTTGTTTTCAATTTTTATTATAAATCTCAGCTAAATAATTTTAAAATTTAAAATTTTATTATAAATTTTAGTTAAATATATTTATATTATAAAAAATAAAAACTAAAGTCTAAAGACCAGATAAAAACGGGATTAGATAGACAGAAACACGCATATAAAATTGTTAATCGACCCAAAATTGAAGTTCAATCTCGTGTCGCTCGAATTGGGATATAAATTGTCACCGTTTCCTGCATGTTTAAGCTGTTCTTCTTCCACCATTTCGTGTACAATGCCGCGGATTACCCCTGTAGTCTTAAACAAGGCCGGCCAAGTGCTTGAAGATCTCGACTTACTAAAAGTCTTGCGTTCTGAAATCAAACACGAACTCTCATTTATTCCCTTTCAGGTTCTTTTTCCTGTCTCTCCATCTATTCTTTTCTATGTCCTGTTAGCTTCGATTGATGATTTAGGTTTCATTTTCTAAGAACCGATGTTCCTTCATCTTTATATTAATGAGTACTCGGTTTGCGTAGTTTTTAGAACCTGGAAGGCACCAATGATGTGTGAAGTATAGATGTGTCATTGCAGGTTTACAATTTATGTTCAAGGCAAAATCACTGGTGTCATGTACTTTGTTTTTTTATTTTCCCTCAGTACTTTAATTAATCAATACATGGCAATCTTCCACATACTTTCCAAATTTCGAGGACATTTAAAAGGTCCTTTTGATAATATTTACAATACATTACGTAACAGAGCATGAAAAGTGGTTCTTGGGGAGAATTTGCTGTGGATTGGGATTCATCACAATCCCAAGATGTGGTTTTACGGAGAAAATATGATTCTGGTGAGGAAGTAGCTATATCCGCTTTGCTTGGGCCAGAAACCTTGGGAAATGGTAGTGCATTTCCTAGAGAAGTTCGAATGAAGGTTTGTGTGAGAAAGCCTGGCTTGAACTCGTTGTTGCAATTTGATTGTGGAGTTACAGAGAAAAATGTTGGTGGGTCTCAGTTTGCCATTCATAATGCCTATTATCTCCAATCAATAGCTTGCTCCAGGCGTTCAGCCTACAGAGGCCCCTTATTCAGGTGATCTTTGTGGCTTATCTTCTCAAATTTTTCTTGGTCTATGGTAACAGTTTTATTTACTTTTAATGTACCCTTGTGTCAGTAAATATGTGGCTTTGTTCTTGAGAACTGCAGTGCCTCTGATCTGTTCTTTTGGGCAAAAGCATGAAATGGCTATAGATAGACATTGTCGTAGAGACACGTATATGACTTTTTGTTGGACAAGACAGCAGCCTTATGATTGCAAAATTTTATTCAAGAAGGTTCTTTGAGAACCCTAGTACTGTTTATTGTTACATCTACAATCTACCCTGTTATAGCCCTAATTTGTTAATACCTAGCTGCTCCAACTCATTCTGTATATCAGTTGTCACTCTACTTCTAGTAGTTTTTCTTTGATCTAGAGCTTTTACTGGTATCCTGCACCCAATTATATTCTTGCTTTTACACATGAGACTCTGATAACCATAATGCTATAAGGAACATTGTGGTGCGACGAGGGTAGAAGCAGAATGATAAACCCAAATCCATGTCTTTTTTTCTTTTCACAGTGACATTTTTTAAAAAAAATTGCTACCTTTCCAGCATAAAAGTAAAGAGTGCTGCTCTGTGTTTTTCTTCCACCACTTAAGATAAGGTTTAGGGGCATGATTGTACAGGAAACTCAACTTCTCTAAATGGATGAGAAACTCTTTTTTGTTTTTCAAAATGGTAGTAAGTTGCCTCATCAAATTTCTATCTTTAACTTTGTCACTGTTCATGTTGAGTTGGTTGAATTGGGTTATTTGTTTTGGAGAATGATTATCTTATGAGCTTATGTGGATTGAGTGCATAGATTATATATAAAAAAAATAGTACTGGAAATTATTTGTGCTACGCTGCTGTCTGCTGAGCATCTTTTCTCAATAAAGGAACTTGGTTTTCTCTAGAAGGAAAATAGAATGTTATAGGAAAAACAATGTATAGGTGGAAGCCATTCTACAAGCTGTAGTGTAAAAGTCTACAAAAGACTGCAGCATAGCCAATAAATTGATAAACAAAAGAGATCCAGCTTACCTTAATGGGTAAAAAATATATTTATGATGATACCTATACAGAGCTACTTGCTTTTTATGTTTTTGGTTGAAAGAAAAATTAATTTGACTGAGGAGGACTTTTGATTTTTCTTATTTTTGTTTTTCTTCAAGGAAGAGGAAGTGGAACAGCAGTGTGAGTTCCTAATAACCATTAACGAGACTTATCTACCACTGCACTAGTAGTCTAGCAGGCAGGTGGGACTGAATGTTGAATTCATGCAGGTGAATTTCGATTAATGTCTTTGGATGTGCAATTTAGGCAGGTTTCTTTTCAGTCCTCGTTATAATTACAGTATCCTTTTAAGATCAGAAGTGATAATTTTGGTAATAGCAAATATCATAGGGGAATGATTGATTCCTAAAGGGTGAGCGTCTCATGTTAGGTCTGAAGAGAAGCATGATGGAATAGTCAATTGGATGGATGCACCGACTTAGGGTTAAGGTCAAGGAAAATATTAGTAAAACCTACAGATAGTTTCGGATGAGTTACTACTTTGATATTATTTGAGGTGTTTTGGAGGTTGTACTCCAATAAGTTTTTCTATTTTGTTCGAAGTTGGATGATTCATAGATTTAGCGAGGATTTAAAGTTTAGGTACATCATCCTAGTGATCCACTCCTGCATATCATTAAGATTTTCAAAGTGCTTATGACAAATGTTGACCAAACAGCTAATAGTTATTAGCGACAAGATTTTCATGACTAGGATGGCAGGTTTAGGCAGCCCTGAGTCTATGATTCACATAAGTTCTTTTGTTTTCCCTCAGTATCTTTCCTTGGTTTAGGTTTTTTCCCCCAACCCCCCTCCCCTCCTTCGGGGTTTATGCCCCGTTTTCAACCCAAATAAAGGCTATATCTTTTCTTTTCCTTTGGGGTTTCTGCCCCATTTTCAACCCAAATAAATGCTATATCCCATGGTTTTAGTTTTATAATAATTATGGTCTTCCTCAAAAAGATACCGTGAAATGCCTTCAAACATATGAGTCTATGGTTCAATTGTTATGTTATTTAATTGGCTTTATGTGCAACTTTATTTGTTGATTTGAGATTTGTAAATATAAAACTGAACTTAGTTGGATAATGAAGAAAAAACATAAGAATAAGCCAAAATTGAATTGTATGTTTCTCTTCCACGAGACTCCAAATGGGTCACACTCTTAATCCAACATCCCTTTTGAGGACTTTGCATTGGCATTCTTTTTGTTGTAGGATACTTTTGCAATTTACCAATTAAACTTTTTTTTATTGTTCTCCCAAGTTTAGGTGCTACATAAGACATGCATCACTTGATGACTTGATGTTCTTTTCATCTCTTTGATCATTCTTACCTTTTATCTGCAGCACTTTGGATCCGCATTTACAAAGCGCGCTTAAGGATTACTTGGTCGCCATGGGAATAAATGAAGGCCTAACTAGTTTCCTCTTGCTACACCTACATAGAAAGGAGCAAGGTCAGTATGTGAATTGGCTACAAAAGCTTGAATCATTTGTGGGGAAAGGTGACTAAGTTGACCACTAACGGGACTGGCTTAATTTAATTACACTTCCAACATTCCCATCTACACCCAAGAAAAGAGAGGATATGAATTTATTTATGCATGTATAAACTTGACATGGGATTTTTTTTTTCTTTTTGACATGTACGCTTTTAAGGAATCATAAGTTGGCCTGTGTGATTTTTGTGCAAAGAGGAGCAAAGTATGTTATTGCCTTTTCTTGTTTTGTTCCTTCTGTACATATCTGATTATAACTGCGTCTGTCTCTGTAATGGAAGTAATATTGTAGAGACATTTTGTTTAAGATAAGAATATTAAGATGTGAAAATAAACATATATCAACAAAGTGCTCTCCGATTTACTCGAAGAGAGGCGCCTAATTATTGTTTTGGAGAATTTATTGATGTAGTTTATGTGCTCTCGACATTAACCTACCAAAGCATACATGTGTTGTAATTACATTTTTTTTTATAAATCAGTTATATAATAAATCAAGAAAATATGGGTTTTTGTACATAGGTAGAGATTGTGTAAAAAACCAATCTCATACAAATCCAAAAGAAAAGCAACCCACCTTAAAACTATCATGATAATCTCTGAATTGTTGTAGCAACTCATTACAAAAACTATTGTTAACATTTGCTAGGTTACAATCTTAACGGAAGTCAGCTTTTTCTATGATGTAAACGTCCTTTGCAGCTCGCTGAATATACAACTAAGCTTCCTGATCCTTGCAACCAGTCTTTCTTTGTCCCATTCTTCATAGACATTATCTTGGTCTTATGAAACTTTCCAAAAGTGTCAACTTTCTTACACAAATCTAGTTCCTTACCTTATTACCAACCTTTCCAAACTTGCCTTTTTGTTTGCTGCACTCTTGTAGCTTCTCCATTCCAGGGTCCTGATATCACTTGTCTGAACCCAACATTCACTGCAGTCTGCTGTGCTTGAAAGGAAGACCACCCTTACAAAAACAAAAATACAACTTCTTCTTCTGATTCATGCAACCGTACCCCATTCTGCTTTTAAGGCATTGAAAACCCTTCTAGAAGTTTCAACTAACCCACACAACAACTCAACCAAATAAACACGACTATTTTGTACATTTTCCAGATGACTACAAATAGTAGAGAGTGTTGAAGCCTCTTTCGAGCTCCTTTACCTCTTTTTTCATTACCCATTGAAGTCTCTCCCTCCCTTCTCTGGTCAAACCTTCAACTTGCTTCTGCTACTCCATTTCCGAGTTTAATCTGATTCCTTCCATAGAGTGCCTTCTGATATGCTGCTTACTGATCTTCTTGTTTTCCATAGCTTTGATATTCTATGGAAGTCTGATGACCTCCAACTCTTTTCTGTGCTGATTTAGAATGGCTTGCCTCGGGTTGAGTTTCTTCAGCCTGAAATTGCAGTATTTCCTTTTGCTTACCTAATACAGAAACTGCATATTTATTGTTAGTTACTAAAATAACTCCTACCATTACCTTCTCTCAGTGTTTGCACTGAGTTGCTCCATAATTTGCGTGACCACTCTGGAGTTCAAGCTCCCCACCTCCAATACTTCATCTTTGAAGGTTCAGCCATTTCTTTCTTTCCAAAAATTATAAACTACAAGCGAAAGGATGATTGGAAAAAGATTGGGGTCACAGATTCTAAAATTTGATTCAACCAATTGGGAATGGATTGGAGGTTGATCTACTGTGGAAGGTTGAGTTGGAAATGAGTGAGGTAGTGAACTCACACTATTTTTGAGAAGGGGCAGTCAATGAATAAATGTTCAATAGCTTCATTGTCCTTGAAGCGTAAAGAACAATGATTTGGGGTGTGAAGGTAGAGAAGTTTGTCTCTTGTTTGTAACTTTCTACAAAAAGCCAACTATAAGATGAGAGAGCACCTAGGGTTGTTTCTTTTGAACCAAACTAGTATGTGCCAAGGGACTCTCTGGATTAGGGGTCCCAAAAAAGTGTAGGTTGAAGTATTGGTATAAGTATATTGATTTGCTGGCTCAGGTAACCATTCCAAACTATCTGGTTGAGAGCTGTTCAGTTGGTACTGTAGTGGCTCTAGGTTACCTAAAGTTTCTGTTGTGATTTCTTGCCAACACCACATATTATTTCTGATCACTTCTGACACTTTTGCTGTCACTCTTAGTTCTGAACCATTGATGACCCTCAGAGTGGAAAGATGTTGTAGGATTCCTCTTGGATGCCAAGGGTCCTGCCAAAAGTAAGTTGAGACACCATTTCCAATCCTAATTCTAAATTGGTTCCTTATTTTGTCCCTCATTGATAAAATTTTCTTCCAACTCCATGAAATATTGTTATTCGGCTGGGCACTTCGGAAATTCCTCCTCCTCAAAATTATGGAATGTACCCACTTTACCCACAAAGTTTCATTATCATGGAACAAAATCCATATTCTATTTCCTAGCTGCACATTATTCCATGTAGGTAAGTGTTTAATCCCTAATCCCCTTCCCTGTTGGATCTGCAAATTTCGGACCATTTAACCTTAGCATAAGATTTTCAGTTCCCCTTTCTAGCTCAAAGAAAATTCCTAAGTTTTGCCTCTATCTCCTTTAGGATGGAAGAAGGAAGAATGAAGATAGTTGACCAATAAACTTAAGAAGAGAGCACCGAAATGATCAATTGAAGCCTGCCAGTATAGGAAAGGTTTTATTTGTCCACTTGTTAATCCTAGTTTCAATCTTCTCCAATAGGGAACTGCAGTTCCTTCTGGACAACCTCCCAATAATGAGGGGAATCCCTAAATACTTAATGGGAAAATTTTCTTTCTTAATACTCGACATCATTTCCATTTGATGGGTCAAATTGTTCGAATCAGGGGATAAGAAAAACTAAATCTTAGAGGGGTTCATGTCTAAGCCAGATAATTGAGAGAATGTACTCATACAGTTTAGCAAGGATTTAACTGAAAGCAAATCAGCATAAGGTCATCAGCAAATAGGAGGTGAGTAAGTTTAAGAGTTTTGCACCTCCAATGGTATTGAAAGGAAGGGTTACCATCTAAACTCTTATTCAACCACCTTGAAAGGACTTCCATACATAAAATGAACAGGAATAGGGATAATGGATCTTCTTGTCTAAGGCTTGACTTCCCTCTAAAGAAACTGGAGAGGGTTCCATTGATTAGAATCAAGTAAGAAGGGGAAACTATGCATTCTTTAATCCACTCAAAGAATTTCCTAGGAAAACCAACTAAAACATTTATGAGAAACTCCCAATGAATGGTGTTATAGGCTTTTTTAAGGTCTACTTTAAAAGCACATCGCTTATGGTTATTGGATAGATGATAATTTCTAAGAATTTCTTGAGCTAACAAAATGCTATCACCTATGTGACGATTTTTAATGAAAGCACTTTGGTTAGGGCTAACAATTAGGAGAAGAGACTCTCTAAGCCTATTTGTTATAATCTTGACAATTACCTTGTAAAGAAAATTACAGCAAGAAATAGGTCTGTAATCTATCACAGTGGATGGTTGATCCTTCTTTGGAATTTGGGAGATAAAGGTGGAGTTGAGTTCTTTAAGAAGTTCCCTATGCTAAAAAAAGTTCTTAATGGCTTAAGTGACTTCCTCTCCTATTATTTGCCAAGATTGTCTAAAAAAGTAACCATTAAATCCATCTAGGCCCGGGGCCTTGTTCTGATTGAAGGAGTTGAATGCCTCTCTTATCTCTTGTGTTGAGACTTTAGCAATGAGAGAGTTAGATAGGCCTTCAGGTATAGGAAGAGGGAAGAGGGAAGAGATTGGCCACAAATTCTTTAGAGATGAAGCGCTTTTGAACTCCCTATAGAATCCTAAAAATGATCTATGAACTGATCTTGAATCTCTTTAAGACCTACTATTTTGCTCCCATTGGCTAGATTTAAGGAGTGAATGCTGTTCCTATTTCTGTTTGCAATGAGGGATTGGTGAAAAAATTTGGTATTCTTATCTCCTTCTTTTAGCCATTTTATACGGGAAGATTACTTAAAGAAGGATTCCTAATCACCTAAAGCTTTAAGCAAATCATGAATGACTTCAGACTCTCTAGCTTTCAAAAGGTTAGACTTTGGCTCAATTCTCATCTGATCTTGAATGTTGTTGAGAGTAGCTTGACTTCTCTCCACTCTTACATTAACATCTCCTATTTGGATAGAATTTAGGGATTTAAGGGCTCTTTTGACCAATTTAAGCTTAGACACTACACAATATATAGGAGTTCCCCAAACCTGACTTGACCAAGCTTCATCAACTATCTAAAGGAAGTTAGGCTAGTTGACTAGGAAGTTGGAGAACCTAAAGGGAGAGGATCTCTTCTATTGACTACTTAAGACCCTAACCACTATTGAGGAGTGATCTGAAATGCTAAGATTGTGGATGACACTATAAAAATTGAGAAACCTAGAGGACCACTCTAAATTGATGAGGGTTTTATCTAGTTTTCTAGCAATATAAAGATCACCACTTTACTTATTGGTCCAGGTAAAATTTAGACCACTAGCATTAAGGTCAAATAAGGCATAGTCTTTCACACACTTCCTGAAATCACTCATGCCTTGCAATGTCGAGGAACTCATAGGTTCTGCCTCCTGAGAGAACATAATCGCATTGAAATCCCTAGCTATAAGCCAAGGTTGATTACCAAGTGTTGAATGAATGTGAGACGAGACAGACCAAAGATGCTTCCTATGATTGAGGTTATTAGACCCATAATCACAAGTAACAAGGAAGGTGAAAGAACTATTTATGGGAGTTACCTCTAAGTGAATCAATTGGTTGTTTAAGCTAATCATGGAATATGACATTCGGTTTGAATTCCAAGCTATCACTATCCTAGCATTTGAAGCATGCTCAATATTGCTATAATACTACCATCTAGGAAACATCTAGGAGCAAATTTTATTCAGAATAGAAGGAAACCTTATTTTGGATTCAATCAAACAAATAAGAGAAGTAGATAACCCCTTAAGGCATGCCTTGGCAGGTAATTATTTATTTGGGCTATTGAGCCCCCTAATATTCCAAAAGACTAAATCCATTTCACTAACTAGCAGAACTAACTCCTACTTCTGCTTCCTCCTTGCTTTCTTATTAGTTCAAATTGTAAAATCCCTCTCTACCTATTAGGCACCGTTTTCGAAGCCCAAATATCGAACCGGAGTCAAAAACATAAGCGGGTTTTCAAATTCTTTAACCCTCAATGAACAGTTCTCATTGTCATAACATCTCCAGCCACAAAGGCGAGCCCACACAACGAAATCACAACAATTACAATTGACTTCTTCAAAATGGTATCTCTTAGTCTCTAGTTTGTGTAGAAACAAGAACCAGCTCATTCGGAGCTCTATAGCTCAAGATATGCTTAAAAATTCAAAGTATGTTCATAGCCCAATCATGCTCTCCTAACCAACCCCTCACTTCCTTTCAATCAAACTTTTTGAATTTAACACCAAAGGCTATGAATTTTTGTGGGAAGGTAGAAAAACGTGTTAGGAATCTATCGCCTCAAGAATCACCTCAATCAGAGGTCGGGCGAAAAAGTTATGGCCAAACGAATCCAACATGTTCATGACCTCACTCACCTTGAACATGCCTTGGCGCGAGTGCCATAACTCTCCATACAAGTGTCGAATTGATTTTGTTTTTGGATGGTTGGAAAGAAGACATCTAGGGCTACAACTTTTATGAAGACACAAAATTGAAATTCTGTCATTTGGAGGGTCAAAATGTACGGACCGTGTGAAATCACACGGTCAGGCCATGTAACCTTCGGGTGAAATAGTGTCCCTGTGCCCAAAAACACACGGCCCATGTAAAATCACACGGGCAGGCTGTCTAACCTTCGGGTGTCACAAAATTTTCACCCTCCAAGACCCCTCCAAAGGATCCTAAACCCCTCCTAACATCCCCTTTCCACATAATCTGCTCAAATTCCACTCT
>JANIJH010000005.1:52962156-52972471 GCA_024520975.1 Erythroxylum areolatum
CTCATTCTCTTTCCTCTCATAATCCATATAAATTCATTCAAATATCAAAGTCCTCAAAACTAAACAATTCTTTTCTCCTAAATTGTTCTTAATTTCAGCAAATTTTCTTAAATTCATAAATTGTCTCACCAATTTCTTTCTCATTAATATTTATTTTAATATTTCTAATTATCATCAAAAGTTCGGGGTCCAACAAGGAGAGACATCCTTGAGTAAGTTTTCAAACAAGGAGACTAAGGTGGGTTACATTTTTATAACTGAATAGTAAGCCATTAATGTTTTTTCAAGAAAAGAGAAATAAATGTTTTCAACTACTTTTAAAATGTGCATTCATTATTCTTTAAATGCTTTAAGAAAGTGCTACATGTTGTGCTTATGAATTTTGTTGATGATATGGAAATGATTTTAAAAGGATGCTAAGTATATGAAATCAAGTTTCCATAAATGTGCCAATTAGGCAAACTGTTTTCCGTTCGTGAATTACATGTTATGTCGATTTGGTGTAGTCCATTGAAAAATGTCATGTGCACGTTGAGTAAGTTAAAGGCTTCTCCCGCCTGCCCGTTAGTGGCATGGAGCTCTTTTATGAACTCCCTCAAGTGTACGACTACACAGGACTATTATGTGGAATTGCATAGTTCGTCATGTTTATGGATCTGCCCAAACCATTATGATGTGCTTATGTGTTTACAAGTTTGATGATTGTTTGACTTATGCAAGTTGAGACATTTATGTTGTATGGATTTTCATGAAAATTTGTTATGATCATGAGGGTTTTCAAAGGTTTTTGCTTGTTACCGATTATAAAACTATTACCCACAAGCTTTAAGCTCACCCCCATTCCTCCCCATCTACAAGCGATGAATAAGATATCGAGTGATCAAGTCGAGAGTCAAGGAATCACTCTAATTTGCATATTTTGTTCTTTTGAAGTTAGATCATGTAAAACAAGACTTTAGTCGCATTTTGAGAAATTATAGTTCTTGTAAAGTTGGTAGTTTTGGACTATGATGTAAGATGGCTCGAAATGCCCACTAAAGCGTTGTAAAAACTTTATTCTTTTGATGTTAATGAAGTGTGAATGGTGCATGGATGATTTGAGTTGAAATTAGATATACGTAAAGAAGCAATCAATTTGAGTTGATGATTTGGAACATAAATCGTTTATATATATATATATATATATATATATGAACATTCCAAGTTTGCATAGTGCAAAATTTGAAGTCTTTCATAAGGGAAAATGAAAGATAACTGACACAAATTAGAGAGTGAAGAAAAGACAAGGGTTGACATGTTAAATGGAGTGACATTCTAAGAAGAGTTTTTGAAGAAGAAGAAGAAGAAGTAGAAAAAGAAGAAAAGGAAGTAAAGAGGTGGCATGAGGTAATTGAAGAAGATGAGCTGGAAATTTTTATCTAGGAAGAAGTAAAAAAATAGTGGATAGAGGCAATTGAGGAAGAACTCATCGAGGAACTAAATAAGGAAACTACTAGTAAATTGTTGGTAATGACCTTAAGTACAAAAGGTGCCTACTTCTTCTAGGACAAACTGCTTGGGCCAATAGATAATTCAGGGAGTTTCATCATCCCTTATTTTATTAACATTTTTTCATTAAAAAGAAAATTAATGGAGTCTATTGGAATTATTAATTTGATAAAGTATGCTCTCATTGTTTTGCAATAGGTAGCTTACTTACAGGCTACTAATTGCTTTATAGATAAAGAGGTGGAACCAAGCCACTAATTATAGATCTAGGATGATGGTAATGTGTAGGGTATGTCGAGCTAACAATGTTAAACAAGTATTGCATAGGAGGTGATAGTGCGTCGTAACGATAGTAAAAATAAAATAACTAGATAACTACTATAGCAGTGGTGAGTCTAGGTCGATCCCACGGAGAGTGAGTGCAAAGTTTATGAAATGAAATTAATCGATGTTTAGGTTTAAGGGGGTTATAGATTTTTCAAACAAGAAAATAAAAACAAATTAGACTAATAACAACAAATTAAAGAAAACATGCAAAACATGATAAAAAAGTGGGGAATTTAGTAGGGACTCGGTTTGTTTGTTTAATCTCGGCCTACACCATAATTAAGCATATTTCATGGATTTGTTGTTCTCAAAGCTCTCCTAACAACTATTAATCATGGTTTAATAATTAACCCAAGTTTTCCCTTAGGTAGTGTTTAATCAAGATACGATCGTTAGTTAAACCTAACCACTGAATAACCTAAGATACGATCTCTAGATTTAATTATGTAGTAGGATTACGAATTAGTAAAACCAATTAATCAAAGCAACTATCACATAAGATGTGTTATTTAACTTAGGTCGTGTTATCCTTAATGTTTACAAATCATTAGTTGCTACATATGAATTTCAACAAAACAATTACGAATTACATCAAAATTCTAGCAATGAGTTTGCAAATAAACGATTCAATGAACACATTAAAATAATCCTTTCATAATACCTAATGAGTTCATACACAAATAATCAAATAATAACGAAAATATGATTATCCATACACAACCCAAATCCCTATGCCTAGGATAACACAATCAATTTAATAGGAGAGAAAGAAATAACAAAAATATAAAATGCACCTAACCTAGGTGGTCGGCGTCGAGAACTTAGCCTTCCATGGATCTCTCCAAAAAAATGCTTCACCCCACTCAACTAACCCTAGCCGAAACCCCTAGCAGTTGCTCTTCCCTGCCATACCTGCCTCTCTCGTAGCTCTCTTCTATTTTATTTTCTATTCTCTCTCAAGCTACTGTAGCTTTGATGCGACAAATGAACATATTGTACCCACCTTAATGTTCACCTATCATTTCAACCCTCATGGAATTCTCTCTTGAACGCTATGTTTGTGCTTCCCATCTACTTCGCTACTATTTTGTGCTGCTGCTTCCCATTTGCGCTGTGTCATTTTGGTCATGGACTGCTTCCTTCTAGCTGCCTTCATCTACTTCTAGTGGTTATTTTCATTTTTTTCTTCTTTTAATTTTCTTTTTATCTTTTATTTTCTTCTTCTTGCTCCATGAAGAGAAGTGAAAATTAATCTTCAAAAAATGGCCCAAATATCATGCTTTTGACTTACTTTAACTTTTTTACTTCCGAATTGTGCCTAAAATCACATATGAGTCAAAGTGAGTATCTTAAGCAATTTCATGTCAATAATCACCAAGTGTTATGGAATAATGTCATAATCAATTAAGCACCTATCAATTTCTTTCACACTTAGCTTTTGGTCATCCTCGGGCAAAACATTAAAATTAAGCTTAACCCAAAACATTTACTCATTTCCCATATGTTCCAAGAACATATAATCATAAACAAAGATAAATGACTTTCAAAAGTCATAGCAAGAACTTAACATTCCAAGATTTTACTCATGATTAATCAACATTAAATATCTTCGAAAACTGAGCAATCTAATGCTGGACTCGAAAAATGTGTTTAACTAAAATATATCCACGGATACACTCAACACCATTCATGATCTTGACAATTCACAACTTTGCATATCATTTCATTTCTCCACCACTAAAGGTCACATGCAAAATCATGGATCAAAGGGCTTTTCAAGGTTGTAATGTGGGCAAAGGTAAGGTGAGATGTATTTGGGTTAAGTAACATGAGAGTCATTAAAGCTAGTGAAATAAATGTAACACTCAATATACCACCAAGTGCATAAGTTAACATTCATACAAAACTGGGTATCGTCAGCTATAACGAATGCAACACTTATATTTCACAATCCAATTCAACTCTCATACACAAACCATATGAAGCATATACTAACTCGAAGGAATCACTCATACAATTGATGACAATGCATTGAAACCACAAAAGTAAACTTTCCAAGCCAACATCTACCTCATATTCAACATACTTAAATAACACATTCATTAAAACTCTAAGAAGATGCATTAATTATAAATAACTTTGCAAACTCATATGCACTTCTGCCATGATAAATTTATTTAAACAATTTTTTTCTTTTTCTTCTTTCTTTCTTTTTCATTTTCTTTTCTTTTCTCTTTTTTGATGTTTTTGTTTTTCTCTTTTCTTTCTTTCTTTTCCTTATAAAAATTAAAATAAACTGTATCAACGTGGGAATTTCAGTGATAAGACATAACAAAACATCCCAACATTAACCAACCTACACATATGTACACCTCTACACTTACACTTTTGTACATCCAAAAACTCACCAATCACAAATATTCTACTAGCTTATGGCTTGGGTAGGACATTTGGTTTGGTATAAAGCATGTAATATGGTTGATACAAAAAGAAAGTCTAATAAGGCTCAAAGGGGCTTATCAAAAAGGAAAATCATATAATGGGTAGGCTATTAAGCTAATGTAGTTCGGAAAAGCAAAGAATGCCTAATCATATCCATGTTAATGCATGTGATAAAAATGTGGTCTTGAATAGAAATTCAAGGCAAAATCAAGATGTACATGTCATGTAGGTCACACATTATCAAAATACAATAAGGCTTATATGAATGTGTCAATCAAATAAGGCTCAAAATCTCACTGACTTTGTCTACCACTAGTCACTACTCTTCCAAAGATAATCCATATCGATCAATCTTAAGAGTAAAAATACATGCTAAAGTTGCCATAAATTTCTCTAGTCAATTCATTCTCTAATCATGACTATATAGTCCTAGAAGTAATAAAAAATGAGAAAATGTTTTTTTCAATTGTTTTATTCTTTCTCCCATTTTGATTGATAACTTAAAAACAAGCAAGAAACAAACTAACATAGAAACACACATGAAAATAAAAATTACTGCATAAATGTAAAAGAAGGAAATTTACTTCCCTTGGGTTACCTCCCAAGAAGTGCCTTTATTTAGGGTTGCTGGCTCGACTCCTTCTTCCCCTCACGTGACAAACTTGTGACCTTCAGGTATTATAGTTAATGCCACTTCCATGCGAGGTTGTTCTGGATAGGGCCTTATTTGATCATCATCCCCATTTAATAGCGTCTTCCCTATCCTCAAATTCTCAATCTCGACTAAGTTCATACACTCTGAAAAGATCTCAAATGTCTCCTTGCCTTTTTTTCCTCATTTAATTCCTCCAATCTATTATGTACAGGTGAAGAGTCATTCTCAACAATTAAATGGAACTCAGTACTTATCTCTGAACTAAAAGATATGTATTTTTTGCTTCGAGCTCCCCCTCTATTTCTTTTACACAAGCAATTTATTGAGGGTTGACCTTAAAGTTCTTAAGCTCCTCATCACTTTGTAAAGTTTATGCACAAACGTCCATTAGGTACACCTCGAGTTGATACGACTGCTCCTCTTTGCTTTGCGGCTCCAGATGATTGATATCTCCCCATTGAGGCAATGCATCTTACTGGAATTATAGAGCATCCTGTTGGATTTGCTGTACACCTTGCTAAAATAGTTATTGCATATTCTATTAGAACTGCTACATATCCTGTTAAATTTGAAGATTGTTAGTAACCATAATATTAAGCATTTCTTTTAAAGATGTACCTGAGTCATGTTGGCTCTCCAAATCTTAGCAACTAAAACAAGATTGTCTTTCATCTTGCTGGAATTTTGGGATACCTTGTTAGGTTTGCTATATACTCTCTTGAAGCTACTACATACCATGCTAAAATTGAAGATTGTTAGCATTAAAGGTCTTGATATAGTAGTTCAGAGATATACCTAAATCGTGATAAGAAAATTTTGGTCTATACGAGAATTTTTGTGCATCCTGCAAATTATCATGGAAGTAACTTTTTTGATTATCCCATCCATAACAAAATTTAGGTTGATCAGTCCAACATTGGTTATAGGATTGAGAGTAAGAGTAAAAGAAAATATTACTTCCTTCTATGATTTTTTTTATAAATCACAAAAACAAAACAGAATAAAGAAAAGATCATAAAATAAATAAAAAGAAATCAATTACAAAAAAACATATACAAAACACCAATTAAATCACAAACAAAACTAAAACACCGTATTCCTTGGTAACGATGCCAAAACTCTCAGCACGTTGTAACACTATTCAAAATAAAATAACTAGACTACTACTATAGCAGTGGTGAGTCTAGGTCAATCCCATAAAGAGTATGTGCAAAGTTTATGAAATGAAATTAATCGGTGTTTGTGTTTAGGGGGTTTTGGATTTTTCAAACAAGAAAAAATTGAAAATAGACTAATAAAAACAAATTAAAAAAACATGTGAAATAAAAGTGCAGAATTTGGTAGGACCTGATTTTTTAGTTTAATCTCAGCCTACACCTTAATTAAGCATATTTTAGGGATTTATTGTTCTCAAACCTCCCCTATCAACTATTAATCATGGGTTAATAATTAACCTGAGTTTTTCCTTAGGTAATGTTTAATTAAGATGCGATCGTTAATTAAACCTAACCACTGAATAACCTAGGATACGATCTCTAAATTTAATTAGGTAGTAGCATTACAAATTAGGAAAACCGATTAATCAAGGCAACAACCACATATGATGTGTCATTTAACCTAGGTCATGTTATCCCTAATGATTACGAATCATTAGTCGCTACACATGAATTTCAACATAACAATTACGGATTACATCAAAATTCTAGCAATGAGTTTGTAAATAAACGATTCAATAAACACATTAAAATCATCCTTTCACAATAACCAATGAGTTCATACACAAATAACCGAATAATAACGAAAATCTGGTTATCCATACACAACCCACATCCATATGCCTAGGATAACATAATCAATTTAATAGGAGAGAAAGAAACAACAAAAATATAAAATATACTTAGCTTAGGTCGTCAGCGTCGATGTCACCTCTGAACTAATGTCGGGAACTTAGCCTTCCATTGATCTCTCCAAAGAAAATGTTTCAGCCTACTCAACTAACCCTAGCTGAAACCCCTAGCAGCTGCTCTTCACTATCGTGCCTCCCTCTCGCGCAGCTCTCTTCTGTTCTCTATTCTATTTTCTATTCTCTCTCACACAACTGTAGCTTTGATGTGATAAATAAACATGTTGTGCCTGCCTTACTATTCACCTATCTTTTTAAGCCTCACGAACTTCTCTCTTGAATGCTACGTTTAATGCAGGCATCTGCTTTGAATGCAGACATTGTTTGCATTGAACGTAGATGTTGTTTGTGTTTATTCAAGGTATTATAGGATAAGAAAGTTGACACGAGCAATTATTGCTTTAGGATCGTGATTTATGTATGATACTTATCATCTATATCATTTGAGTAATTATAATATATTTTACTAGATATCTCTTATGATGTATAGAATTAAAAGGAGTTTTAATTATATTGTCAACATGACATAGATCCCAAGGGTCACATTAGAAAAGTTTTGATTAGAAAAAGGGAAATTATTCTAATACATCATATGGTCATATAAATATAACGATAAGGTTAATTTTAAGTGTTCAAATTATTTTAATCCTTATATAGTATTAGAATAAATGTTATTAGATAATAAATTTAATCCTAGATAAATTTATTTGATATGTATGACATGTCATATAATGCTCAACAAAATAAAGCATATAATTATATGGTATAGTTATATGGCAATTGGGTTAAATATTTAATTATTTTTGAAACATGAGATAAATGGCAAAGTGGCTATTTAAATGAAATTGGCTTGGCTAGCCTTATAAGACCATATGTTGTCCATGAAATGAATATAAAGATGTGTTTAAAGCCTCACAACTAAGTTCCCTTACACTATGTTTCTTGGCTTTATTTACGCGAGGACAATTTAGACAATTTAAGGGGTTTTTCTTAACCCTAATTGTTGGAACTCGTTTCCGAAGTCCAACTCTTGCGAAAAAATCATAAGACTTGAGCTATTTCCAATTAAAATACCTTAACCATTATCGGCTCAACTTCATGCTCTATTACCAAAACTGTTGGGTCTCGATTTTACAGAGTGCCACTCTTGAAACTCATGTAAAACTGTGAGCATCTTACTATCAAAAAACCCCTAATTTGGAAGGAAAAATCCTTTTGAAGCAACCAGCAGGCTTTGCCGCAATGAACTGTTTGTTTCATTGCGGCGAACACACACAAGAAAATCCCCTGGATCTTTCGGGAATTTTACACTGCGGTGAACTATTTATCTTTCGCCGCGGCGAACCTGAAATTTTATTTTCGCCGCGACGAACTCACCACACCCAATATAATAAAAAGCTTCAGATAAATTACGCCACAGCAAGAAGTTTAACTTTGCCGCGGCGAAAATTACTAGAAGATCACACCGAAATACCTGCCATAATGAAACCTTTCGGGGAGGGTTCATTCAAGAACCTTCCCTAGGTGTCTCTGTCTATCCTACCTCACTCTCATAAAATTTTTCCCAAATTCACTTCCTCTAATGCAACATCATTTCATGACAATTCAACTTTCAACATTATTTCAGCGTACTCTCTAATCTCTACTCTTTTAATTCCTTGCTTAACACAAATTTTCATCTTTTAAAAATTTCTATCTTTCTTTTTCCAAAACACATCTTACTTATATGTAACCGCAATTCTTGTTTAAAAATTCGTCATCTCAAAACAATTACTTTCTCAAGTATATCGAATTTTCAACTCAACATCATCCATACATAATTCATAATTCATTAACATCAAAGAATAGAGTTTTTTTTTCAAGCTCCAATGGCATCCCAAGCCATAATACATCAATATCTCATAATCTCAAAATACATACGATACTTGAACTAATAATACTTGAAATGCAACTAAAAGCCTCATTGTTACAAAATCTAGCTTCAAATACAAAAATATGCAACTTGGAGTGATGCCTTGACTCTCTTTCACTCGGTCTCATGTTCTTTAACTGAAGATGGGAAGGAAGGGGGGTGAGCTTAAAGCTCGTGGGTAACAAGTTTATAACAGATAATAAACAAAAACCATTTTCAAAACTCATTGCCATTGCACATTTTTGAAACCATAGAAATTTCGCAATAAAAATTATCAAGCACTTGTTTCATGAAATTCTCAATTTGTCAAAAATTCACCATAGTACAAATCATGTATGCATCAATCATGTCAAACATATCATAGGCACATAAGCATATCAAAATGGTTTGGGTGGATCCAAATAGAACGTACTACATATACATTTCCCATACGGGTCCTGTGTAGTCGTGAACAGAACGTACTATGCAATCCCATGTAATGATCTTACGTAGCTGTGAACTCATAGGAGTTCGCGAGGGAGCTCCATGTCACTAGCGGGCAGGCGGGAGAAGCCTTTAGACAAGTGCACTTGACTTGGGACCACAACAAACCCACATAACACATATATTTCATGTCTTGTAAACTTGTTGCCCAAACTAGCACTTTTCTTGAAAACTTGTTTTTCACATATACTTGATAACCATTCTCGTAAACATGAATTCATGTACATTTGATCTTTTCAAAAGAAAATCACTTTTATAAATCATCACACAACCCATGTAGCAAACACATAACAAATTTCATAAATCATTCATGGACAATGAATGCAGCACTTATGATGCAAACAAAAATTGGAAAATTTCTTTGATTTAAGAAAGCAGTAGTGGCTTATTCACTCTATTATAAACATGTACCCACCTTGATTTCCTTGCTTATAACTTGCTCAAGGTGCCTCACCCTTTGCTCCTCTTGCTTTCCTTGATTTCCTTTAACAATAGCCAAAAATTCCATTCAACAGGAATTCCAATTTATGATAAAGTAAATGAAGAAATTTGATAATACTTTCTTCTATAAAAATATTACCCATTGTCTTAAGTTTCTAATGACTCCAAAATCATTCAATTTGGTTCAATACTCTAAAAGTTATACCTCAATCATTTTCGGGTTGTTCTTATACTAAAACACCATTCTATGATCAACTTCCATCCAACTATTAAGGTCAATACAGACTGATTTTGAGCTCAACTCCTTCATACAATTTGTAGCCCTATGTCTCTAGTTTACACCAAATTAAAAATCATCGTATTTGGATATTTACACAAAACGTTATGGCTAAAATACTAAAATATGCATGTTCAGGAAAATGAGCTTCGCTGCGGCGAAAGTCTCCAAAAACCCACACCGACGACCCATTACCCACACCGACGACCCATTTTGCTACATTTTCCATCCTTTCACTTCCCCCCTTTCATATACATCCCATATTAACACAAACCCATCTTTTCTACTTAATTTTCAACTCCATTTCAATCCAATATCATTTACAAAAACATCAAAATCTATCTTTGATCATTAACCCTAAAAACTAAACATATGCATTTACCCATT
>JANIJH010000005.1:53222124-53246524 GCA_024520975.1 Erythroxylum areolatum
TCTTCATATTTTTCAACAATGACAATGGAAGAACTCAAATCATTGACCTTTTTAATCAGGACAAGTATGAATATTCTCGCATCTATTTGTTGCTGAAAGCAAACTTGGTTTGTTACTCCGTTTATTTTTCACACAACTTCATAGTGGGACAAAAGATGACCCTTTGTATTTACTCAGTGTTATTTGAATTATAAGATTAAATAATTTATTTAGGTATTCTCAGCCTTCTAGATAATAGCAGGCGAAGCTCTACTTCATAACGGTACTTATTGCTACAAAATATGAACAAAATAGAGAGCCCTTATGTGACTCCTATCCTTATTTGAGAAGTTATGAATGCTATTTAACAACTCAGTTATTTGATATTCCTGTAGTGCTTAGTTATTACTTCTTCATCTATCACAACTATGCAATTCAATGCGTCAATTATTTTGCAGCAGGTATCATGTTTGCTCTCCAATGAGTGTAACTGCTTTACCATTTTTTTTTGTTTTAGATGTTAGCCATTTTAAACAGAGGCTGGTGTACATAGTGTTGTTCAAATTTATATCTTCGGAAGTCCAGAAAATAATTCAACTCATTATTTTTCTTGTTAATGATAAGCAATGTTATGGATTATCATGCAGGCATAGTTAATTTAAGACACTGGTTTAGATTTATTCTTAAAAGGCATGCAATAGTATGCAAAGCAATACATCTCCTTCTGCTTCTTGTACAATAATATTGAAGTGCAAGTTCAAGTGTTTACCTTATTTCGGCGATATTCTTAGCTTCCTTAATATGACCTCCATATTTGCTTCGTATTTTCTTTACAAATTCTGTTTAGGTATCTTAATGCCATTCAGACCAATGCTCCCCATCTCTTACGTTACCTAGCAACTGCATTCATTGTCAACAAAAGGAGACGACCTCAATTCAAAGAATTTATAAAGGTTATTCACCAAGAGCAGCATGTTTACAAAGACCCTATTACAGAGTTTTTAGCATGTGTCTATGTTAATTATGATTTTGATGGGGCCCAAAGGAAGATGAGGGAGTGTGAAGAAGTAAGTTACCTGTCCTAATTTGACTTGCTGATAATTTATATTTGTTTGAACGTTCGTGCCAATTGACCATCTTTCGTTGGTGCTTATGATAAAGACATTCAGATACGAACTTTTTGTTTCCAGTTTGATTTAGACATTTTTCATATTACAGGTGATAATTAATGATCCATTCCTTGGAAAACGAGTTGAAGATGGTACCTTTTCTACCGTGCCATTAAGAGATGAGTTCTTTGAGAATGCTCGTCTATTTGTCTTTGAAACTTATTGCCGAATACATCAACGCATTGATATGGGGTAATGACTGTACTCCTTTAACTGTTCCATATACTTCCACAGATGAGCTTCTTTTCCGAGAGATTAAGTAAATTGCTTGGAGTTAAACTTGAGTGATAATTTTAGTACTTGGCTTGAAGAATTTAGTAATGTAGTCTTATTCATGGAAACAACATGCTGAATTCTTGAACTTGGCTTGTCTATCCCAGAAGATATCTAGTCTTTAGATCCCTGAATCTCTGAAGTAAAACATCTGCTTGAATAAGATTTCCTAGATGATAATTAATCCTTAACAATGCTGATTTAATCATCAAAAATTGTGTGATATTGGTAATGTTAGTGATATCTGTTTAAATAATATTTTAAATAACAGCAGCTTTTTTCTTTGTGTAGTTTAACCCGCAACTTTCTTGATGCAAAGGAATTATGTCTGGTTACACATCTAGGACAGGCGTTTTTGAGTCAAATGGAAGTTGCACACGATAATATTTTCCTCACACTTGATCGAATGAACGTAGTATTTTTTTTTAACTTCCTTTTGTTGTACGATGAAACACTTAAACAATCTCTTTGATTATTTTTTCTGCCATACACTGCTTTGATGTAAAGCCTCCTCCACAAGCTCAACTTAGTATTGGCATACATTATTGGAAATATTTTCTTATCGACTCACTGACATACTAATTTATATCTGTTTAATGTGTGGCAGAGTTCTTGCGGAGAAATTGAATCTGAATTATGAGGAAGCTGAGAGGTGGATTGTAAATCTCATCCAAAATTCAAAGCTTGATGCTAAAATTGATTCAAAGTCCGGAACTGTAATCATGGATCCGAATCATCCGAATGTGTAAGATACGGATAAAAGAATCCAGTTTATCATGTTGATCTACTCAGTTTCTGTTTTATTTTGTTGTTCTCATGCATCCAAAATTTGTTTCCAGGTATGAGCAGTTAATAGATCACACCAAGGCACTATCGGGTCGTACCTACAAGTTGGTCAGTCAACTTCTGGAGCATGCACAGACACAGGCTGCTCAATGAAATTTTTTTACCTGTACCAGTGTAGCAATTTGTTAGACATCTGAAGATGATTCTGAGATCCCAATCAGACCAACTGTACTCAGTGACATTTTCCAGGAAAGTTTAGCTGGATTAAATGACAATTTTTGGAGGATAATTTATGATTCATAGCTTGCTGTTAGCTTTGTTTCAGTTGAGATTTATTTCTTTACGTTGAACCTTTGTAACAAAGGCCAACTTTGCGATCTTTACTTGTGACAATGCATCCAGCTGCTTTGCATTTTCTTTATGATACTCGAGTTATAGGTCTTGACGTGGGTGGAGAGCCGTGTGGAGCAATTGCAGTCAGGGTTAAGCAAAATTAATCTCGTCGACTAGTTTCATGAATTGTCCAAGTCATCGTATGAAAAATGCTTATATGACCATGGGAGTGAATCGCTTGTAACAGTATCAAAAAAATGACAAATATACATAAGTTACCGTCTGGCGTGCAGTCTCTTGTAATAACATTTAAAATCTGTCTGCATTGCGTTTGAACACGTAATGTAGTTGCTAAAGATTTCGAAAATAAAACAATTCCACTCAGAATCAAATCCTTGCAATGACTAGAGCTTCTTAGCCGGGCACATATATAGCACGATAGGTTCAAATACATGAGTTTCACCAACAGTAGATCTCCAATTAGATATCCGGCTCTACTTGGAACAAAATGGAAAATTTTGAATGTAACATTGTCTATAATGGGTTGGCGCTAATTTTCATCAATTTTTTAAAATTAAAAATATGAAATAATTTTTTATCGAACCTAAACTTAGAGTGTCCAGGCCTCCTTAACTCAAGATCCAATTCTTTTAAATAAAACGATATCATTTAAATAGCCTAAGATCATACTCAATTGAAAACATATTAAATCTAGGCCCAATTATCACCCTTATGTCTACCACTAGCTTAACAGCTACAGTACATTCTAACCATCTTTATGACTGATTTAGATGCTCCTTTCCTCATGCTAACAAACTTTCCAGTAAGTATCCAGAAAGAATGGTCATGATTGTTTTCTCGAACAAGCAAAATTCCCACTCTTGGTCGACGCTAGTCTAATCACAATCACACTGTGCTTCACAAACAACAACCAGAAAAGAAACAGCAAAAGCAGTAATTCCACATCCATTGCCTCGTGTCTTTATGTTACTTAACAAATGTTGGAAAGAGCAGAGGCAAGTCCTGAATTACTTACACACATTAATGGTCAAATAAGTCTGAATTTCCTCCATGGTCTTCCTTCCACCTTAAGAATGTGTATTGTGTATCTAAACCTCCGTATCTCACTCCTTATATCCAAAATAAAACTTGGGAAATGACCCATTTCTTATCCTTAGACCAACTTTTGGATTTTCATGAATTGTTGGAAACAAGTGGTAGCCACATGCATCCACGAATTGCACTGAGCTACTTCGGCAGTTCATAGGGCATTATCAATCACGATAATCCGTTTGCATAAGGATCGAAAGACCTCCATTTGTTTCTCACCACCGAGAACGTGAATTGCCATAATGCTTCCAACTATCCTTTGAATATCTTTGGCAATAGCCCCTTTCATGGATAGCTATGTCCATCTTCCATCCCTTCTGCTTCCATTGCTTTCTTTAGTTTTCTTTCTAGTTTCTTCGTCAAAATCATACTCTGAACGCTGTTAACAAAAAACAGTAGCCTTTAGGAGCCAAAATTACAAATCAAATAATGTTCACCAAATGAGCAATTGCAACAATTTCGCTGAAGTTGTAGAAAATTAGACAGCTCACAGGAGTGTTCATGAATTCAAAATTTAGACCATTGGAACAAGAAGATTTACATATTGAATAGCCTCAAGATACAAGATCAGCTGTAGGAAATTAGGGTCCTTGTATTCTAGTTTCCATTGACATTCTCGTAGTGCAACCATAAATAGAATGCTACCATGACTAAGGATGCTAATTACTTCTGTTGGATGATGGTCTCTCCAACATCAAACAATTTGCTAGGTTTAAAACCAAGACAAACCAGCAAATAAAACAGATAACAGGAAGACAAAAGTAAACTTTAAGAGATACAAAGAAGGAATAAAAGAAAAACATCTAAACCTATTAGCAAAATCATTTCATTTAGAACTCCGATTAAAGATATAAAAAGTGCATGTGCAGTTCAAACACGAGCAACAAATAGCTGGGAATTTATGAATCAACCATACACAAAAACTTGGACAGCTCCTTTAGATCCAGGTAATTCTCAAACTCTAAATGATAATCATTCACAGAAACCTTTCCACATCACATGAAAAATATACCATACCTTTGTAGGGTCAGAGAGTATTGCATAAGCTTCTCCAATCATTTTAAACAACCTGTGAGCATCAGCATGAACCTCGTGGACAATTTCCTTCCAGAGTCTTCCCTCATATCCACTTTGACTTCTTGCCAGAGATTGACCAGCCTATAAGATAAATAAAATCTAATAATAAGAAGCAAATATGAACAGTATAAAGAACTGCAGAAATAAAGGACAAGTTTTTTGACTGCTTCAAGATATGAGATTTTTGGAAGAATCGTATGCATCACAGAAAGACAAACCTTGTCAGGGTGATGTCTTAATGCTGCTTTCCGGTATGCCTTCTTTACATCATTTGCAGCATCAGATTTTTTTATTCCACTGGAAAGCAGTAGTTAAACTAAGAAAGTTAGAATAAGCCACATCACAGAGCAGCAAGGACGGTACAGTCTGAGTTACTCCAGTAATATAAGAAGCAATAATTGGTTCATTAACTCAACCAACCTACCAAAATGCAAACAACACGCATCTCATTTCTCTATGATCTATGCAGAGGAACCTGTGTCCATTTTTCAAAATGCCAATCTACCTTTCATGACTTCTTTAATTCAAGCAATCCCTCTTCCATACTAACTTATGACTTATGAGTTTGATCAAACAACAGAGTGCAAGGCCTTGGACACATTGTCAGGATGCTGCATATGTTGTTTTGAATCCATTGTTATTTGTTTTGACCCAATAAATTTTCATTAGTTCATATAAAGGAAGATTAGTGAAGAAAATTTTGAACAATCCAAGATGCAATGCAATGCACAAGCATGGCCCGATCGCAAAAACTTAAATCAGCTCCATTTACAAGCAGTAGACTTTTTATATTACATGAGTAGGCTGTTATTTCAATTTTTTGGACTAGCAAGTTGAACTACAAGGTTGGTCCCAACTTGACTCAATCAGATCATTTACTCCCATGCGCGAGAATGCAACAAGAATGGCATCTGAACTTCCAGAGAAAAAGCACAAAAATGTAAAGCAACAGAAACCAAAGATTGTTTTCCCTGGTATTAATGCGTGCTGTGGCACATATCCCACAAAATTGAACCAAGTATGTTTCACAAGTAGATTATAAATTATAAGTCCACTCACAAGCAGGGTAGCATGTCATAACTTATGAGATGGTGAAGACATTCACATGCATTAACACTTGGAACAAATAGCTTCTAAGGAAACAGAAATTTGGGCCCAGCACATGTACATAAAGATGCTTTACATTCTTGTTTGTTAGGTAGGAAGAATGCCAGCTTAAATAAAAACATGTGTATAGGAAAATCATCATCAGGAACTCATCCTCCTAA
Organism: Erythroxylum areolatum; assembly: GCA_024520975.1. Classification (NCBI taxonomy): domain Eukaryota; kingdom Viridiplantae; phylum Streptophyta; class Magnoliopsida; order Malpighiales; family Erythroxylaceae; genus Erythroxylum; species Erythroxylum areolatum. Next base: position 53,228,120 of record JANIJH010000005.1, read on the forward strand.
GAGAATGGACTCCCCTTCCATACTCCCTAACACAGACAACAAAATACTTAAAGCAGCTAAAAAATTTTCTCGAACATCATAACATTCACAAGAAAGTGATTGTAACAGTAAGATCATTATAGTTTTAGAATAGTTGCATCAACTTTTATTTATTGGACGGCAGTTTTATAGCTGAAAATTAATTGTCAAAGCCAAATTGAATGGTAACTTACAGGATAACCAAATTGAATGATAACTTACAGGATAAGGTATAAATCCAACGGAATTCCATTTTTTGCTTCCTCTTCCATCAAGGACAATCGATGTTGGGCTTGTCTTAATTCTTTTCTGGTGCTAGCAGATCTACCATGCCTGCCAAACTGACTGGACTTTTCTTGTGATTGACTCTCAAGAATGGAGATGAGTCTTTGGAGATCACTGGCTGCATGCCCATAATCTCTGATCATCTCATGTAAAGTGGCTCTCCTAGAAATTGCCTGCCCAAAGAATAAAAGTCAAGACAAAAATGCCAATAAGGAATTTTGGTACCAATACTTGCTTGCCATTAGGGTTAGAACATCGAAATTGTACAAGATTGATTTTAACTATAAAGCACAAGATGCCCCGAATTGGGAGTTTTAAGCATTGCAAAAACATGATGGGGAGAAAATGCACTTGATACACTGCAAACCATATCTTAACATTGTAAAACTAGAAGGAAATGCATCAAAAATGCTTTTTGGCCTAAACCAAAAATCAAAAACACTTATTCTGCATTTCTCTCACAACTTCCTCCTGCATTTTGGTTTCCAGTTCTTCCGCATCATCTCCAAGGTATCCTAGTCGGGTTTTTGCTGGTCCAATTCCTTTGCATCACAGTCTCTAGCATCTATGTTATGGTTTATGGTCGCTCTCCCTCTCTCTCATCTCTCACTAATCAATTGACAAAATATCTAGTTATTTGGTCAACACGAGGTCTCCCCGTCTGATTATCTGTTTCATGCAGGCACCCAAATGTTTGGCTCTCTGGTTTATTGCTCCCCAGCTCTTGCCATGTTGGTTATCTCTTTAACACTATGAGGTATGATGTGTTACGTTTTGGGCTATTGAAAGTAGAATTGTAAAAAATAATTAAATTTTATATTTTAAAATATTTTAAACAGTAATTCACCAGGTTTTGGAGCTAGCATTTGTCTTTCTTTGTTACAACATTCAAGTTAACTTCTTTTACACTTCCCCAGTAGTAAAGGGGAATCATTCTATAATGATACAAAAATAAAACAAATTAAAGGGTAAACGACACAGAGCTCCCTTGTAGTTTTCAAAACTTTATAAAAACCCTTAATGTTTAAATTTTTTTAAAAAAAGGTCCTTACAATTTTCAATTTTCTAGACAAGTCTGTTCTCTTAGACTTCGGTTAAAAAATAACAATGAAATACAGGCAACATGAACATCACACATGGACAAATCAAATACTCTTACATGTTGATCTTTTAAACTTGAATCAAACTAATTAAACCCAACCTAAACTAATAATTTATTATAATTATCTTAAATTATTAATTTAAATCAAATTTAAATGACTCAAGTTTAAGAACTAAATTCAGTTACCATAAAAGTGACATTTGATTAATTAGAATATAATATTCATACCATGTATGTTTCATCATTATTTTTTAACCAAAATCGAAGAGAAAATGTTTTTTTTCGAAACTAAAAATTAGGAGTTTTTTTCTAGAATTTTATAGATTATAGGATTTTCTAAAGATTCTTAAACTACAGGAGAGCTCCATGTCTTTTACCCTAAAACATAAAATTTTCCATTAGTAACTAACCTTACTGATGAATAGCAATCTATCAATCAATGAGTTTTCCATCTAAAAATAAAGTTTTGGCTATCACTAACAGAGACATATGATGTAATGACTGCACATCAATACTACGTACTTACAACTAGCACGTCTACTAGGATAAAAGTTCTGCATGACAGAAAGTGAGATTAAACCTTATTTGAAATCCATGATCGAAATCATGTAATAGATTAAGCATAATAAACAAGCTGAATAAAAGTTTTGACACTTCTGTGTGAATATTGCTTATTGTCAAGGATTATCTTTCTTTTTTCTTCACTTTCAACACAAATAGTTAATTCATTCCTTTAAGAAATTTTAAAGCCAATTTTACAAATCAAGTTTGTTAACTACTGTACGATTAACTCTTAGCTGTCCACAATGTTAACTCCATGTTTTTAACATTTATGTAATATATAAAAAAATATGGTTTATAGTAGCTATTGATACTAGCACATTGGGTTTGAAATGTACTTGAAATTTATACCTTACAGTAATTTCCATCAAGGGCTATAGCTAAACTGCAATCCGCAATAGCATCGGTAATTTGATCCAATGCTTGATAAGCTGCAGCACGATTGCAGAAGCATATTGCTGCAAAAGGGCGTGATTCAACATTGCTTGCTAATGCAGTACTATAATGATCCAGAGCTTCTGCATATCTTCCTGAACGAACAGCTTCATTGCCTGCATTCTACAATCAACAAGAACATTAATGTACACTTGACGGAACTACTCAATTAGCCTTGAGCTTATGTGAAAGTAGAGGTAAAGGAGAGAAAGAAGTAGAAGAACACATATGATAGTTTATTGTGGGCCACTACGATGCTGAGCCATGTTATTAATTTGATTTTGCCCATCTATTTATTATAGTATGGGAATAAGATGTTGTACAGCTTAAACACATATCCATATCTACATATTAAACAAGAAATGTTAAATTAGCTTTGGTTGTACGTGAAAAGCAGATATAAAAGAGAAAAATATACACAATAGTTTAAGTTGAACCACTAGTGTACTATAGTGTGTTGTTCATTTGATTTTATCCATCTATTTACAGTAGGAGGGCAGTCCAACATTCTATAATAAGATTATAAAAAGAACTAAATAATACCTAAAAGTATAATATGATGAGATATACAAAATAGTCCTATATTAGAAAAATAATAAGTTCCTAAATACTAAATCTCCATGATCTTTAACACAAACCCTCAAGCAAGTAAATAGACAAGAGATTTGCCAAACAAGGATAAAGGAGGGAAAATAAAATTAAAGATAGAGAAAAGATAATCTAAGCATACAATAATGGTCCACTCAATGGGCTATCGAAGGAAAAGATAGAATTGGGATAACAAAGCTTTCAATAAGCTCCAAAAGGAAGGATGAAAGAAGGGCAATGGCACTCTTTAACATGTCGCTAAAAAGAAAAATACTCCCAATGAACTGCCAGAAAGAAAGGCGGACAAAAAGGCATCCACTGAAAGGTGAAGATATTGACAATGAATGAAGAAATGGAGCATCTAAAACAAAATAAATAAAGAATAACGCTTTGAGAATGAAACTTCAAACTTTGAAGAGGATAGGTTCTTATAATTAGAACTTGACTTTAATATCATGTCAAATTAGTCTGATACTATGTGAAAGTATGTTATGTGCCCGAGAAAAGGGATGATTAACAGTGAAGTCCATCTCTTTTCCTTTGTTAGTGTTTCTTCCTTTCTTTAGAGAACCTATCTTGGTAGAAAAAAGGGATGCTATTACAGAGCTATTCCAAAACTACTACTATTAATAATTAAATTAATTAAGATGAATATTGCTTGCTTCCTATTGCATAATACCTACCTATATATAGGCAAAAGAAAGACAATGTCTGAAATCTCAAAAGGAAAACAAATTTCTGCCTAAATTAGGACTCCTGATCAGGTAGTAATACTACCAAACCCAAAACAGAATAATATATAAAAATAGTTATTTCCTAAGCAAGCAGAATAATAAAAGGCTTCCTAATTAAGAATCTTCAGCTGCCACTTTTGTTTCGTTGCTCCTACGATGGTATCTTCTCCCAACAAAAGCATCCACATCAAAGTAGATATAAAAGAAAAAAGAGAAGGATAGGAATATAAATAATGGTTTACCATAGTTCAATTCAGAAACCTTAATTCCATGAACATAAACACCATTATGGTACTGAATTATGTGATTCATTTTGCGTAAACCATCTATTTATAATGATAGGGTCGTACCACATTACGTAGAGAAAATACAATATTACTAAACAATATTTCGACCATTATAGTATAGGATATACAAAATATTCCTACATATGATACATAATAATATTTCTAACCAGATAATATACATAATATATTTTGAAGATCTTCAACAAGAACAATACAACCTATGGATTATGATGAAAAATATAATATATAAATTAAAACTGGAAAAATAAGACTAATAAAAAACTTACTTTATGACTTAAAAGATCACAGATGGTGACATGTAATGAAGTTGATTCCAGCAATTTACTTGCATATCTATAAAATTAAGCTTATCAGGAACCTTTTCAAAAGAAGAGTTAACGGAACAAAAAGAAAAATTTTCCTTTTGAATATGCAAAGTTAGATTGTAAGTATATACTTGTCATTGATAGATCCCATTTGCTTCAACTTGTCAAGTAAAACCAGAGCTGCCTCAAGCCTTCCCAGACAGAACTGAGACTTTGAAGTTAGGCTCCATCTCCACAGCTTAGCAAATGAGAAACTTTTATTTTCAGAATCACCAGTATTTCCAAGCGGGTTATCAACACCCACTGATAGAAAATTCTTTTCAGCAGCACAAAGGGTCTCCTCACATATCTGAATCACCTCCTCATATCGCTGTAACTGCAGAGTGACACGCAAAAAAGGAGTCCATGCTAAGACCAAAATTTGTAGGCATGCAAATATAACTAGCACAGCAGTGATTTTAGTTGCTTGCTAGCAAAACAATTTGAAAGTGAAATAAGGAAAATATAGAAACACTGCATTGAAAGAACACAAACCATGAACATAAACTCTGCTTTCATTTCCAGTAATTTTTCTGAGTATGGGCTAATTGACAAAGCTTCAGCAATTATATCCAAACCATTAAGTGCTGCATCAGATGTCTTCTGTTCCAAAAATTCTACACAACGATCCAGACTGCCGGCAACTTTCTGCACGTCAGGTAACATAAACTAGATTAGAACTGAAACTATGGATGCATTACTCTTCTTTATCTCTCTCTCTCTCTCTCTCTCTCTCGTACACAAATGTTCAGGTGAAGAGGCAGGTATCTTATGGATGAAGATGAAAAAGAAACTCATAACAACAACATGACAAAGACAAGATTGCACACAAAACACTGATGAAGTTCGACGTATAAATAAAGTTCCATCACAATGTTCATTTCTATCACTCACATGCCATGGGAAAAAACGTTGCAAGGAAAAACGGGCATCCTTATCTCAAAAAGGAATAGAAATACTCTATTCTTTGCAAGGAAAAACGGGCATCCTTATCTCAAAAAGGAATAGAAATACACTATTCTTGATAGTTCCTAGTTTAAGATATTTTGTAGTCACCTCTACGCCCATTTAATGTGACAAATAGCTTGATTCTATGTCAACTAAAGATGACCGGTCAGCAGCACATACAAGAGCAAACCATTTGGTACCTGAGCTCTTTGGAGGCCTGTAGCAGCTTCTACAGTGAGTCGTCTATCCAAACACACGCCAGCTCCACAATCCAAGCATAGATTAAAAAAATGCATTGCCTTTTCAATTTCACCAAGCACAAGATGACAACTGATACAGACAAAAAGGATAAAGGTGCTTAGAAGTTCAAATATGTCTCATTCTTCAGAGTAGTGCACATAAGGACCCATGCATGTGCAACCTGAATCTGCACTATAGAAATGCAAGCGAAGGTGATTAGACCATTTCCTTGTGTAATTTTAAGCCTCCCCAAATCCAGCAATCTACTATTGATATTTATATTGTTCTCTCCAAGGAGCCAAATCAAGTGTTAAAAGATATAAAACACTCTTTTAATAAAGTTGGTAGGTACACATGGAAATGAGCCAAAGTGGAAAATAGAAGATAAGAAAATATTTTTCATATTTTAGAAAATGGAAGATAAGAATGCATAGGCTACATGATGGAAGTTCCTAATCTTAAAATGAAGCTAATGAGAAAATCCTTTTGAATTTTGCCAATGCACCAATCCATCAATGAAGTTTAAAGTTGGCAAAAAAATCCCCTAGAATTATAGGAACATAATCTCTTAGAAATAGTGTTTCATTGCTAGGAAGATTTTGGGAGGTTGCTTAACAGTCCAAGGGCAATATTGTGTACTTGGCAAATTCTGATAGGTACGAATCTAAAACTCCCATTATCAACACAAGCAAATAATATTTTGTTTATCCATCTACTCACATGAATAATTTGTTAAAAATCAGTCCAAAAGAATCATATATGAATTTTCCTTGCACAATTATAGCTATTTTAATGATAAGATTCAATTAGCTAAAACGAAGACCTTACTTGGCAGCTCTAATTTGAACTTTAAGGAAGTTGGGATCTAAAGCAGCAGCCATCATACAATCTGCTAAGGCTTCCCTAATCTTTCCAAGAGACATACGTGTTGCTGCACGATTACTATAGCAAATAACGAGTGGCCTGAGGCAGCAACCCAATGTATTGGTAGGTGGAACAACATTTATCCCATGTGTATAGAGCTCCTCAGCATTTAATAGATCCCCTTCTTTATAAGCCTGATTGCCCCTGACAACATTGAAATGAAATTGTCCATATACAAGAAAATCATGCCGCTAAAGAGAAACACATAATCAACAGAAACAAAACAATCATATTTCTGGTCGAGGAATCAATCATAGACAAATCAGAAAACAATGAAGTTTATATTTATATGAAGAGAGGCACCTGAGTCGCCAAGTCTCACAATCTTCCAAAAATGCAACAGCACCTGAGGGAAAACCTTTCCTCGTCTGTTCATTTGTTTCAAATGTATTGCCGACTTTCTTTTGTGAAGTAGATGCCTCTCCTCCTTGAACCTGCACAGTGTTAAAATTTAACAATGTTGACATAGGTGAAAATAGAATAAGACACAACCAACCTGAGCATTTAATTCTGGCATTATAACAAATGGCTCATTAGGGACTTTTCTTCTAGTTTTCTTTTTGGGCAGGCGCCTGGATGAGGATAAGTTACTACGTTCTGAGGATGAGGCAGAAAAAGAAAATTTTCTGCCATCTATGCCTTCCAAACCTGAAGCAAAAGAAAACTGCAATCCATCACTGCGTTCAGGGTTAAAATCTTTTTTATCTTCAGTTGAAGCAGCACAATCACCATCATTGTTGCAGACCTGCTTACTGTTAAAATCAAGGAAAGCTGTTCCAGCTCCAAAAACATTTGAGGAATGATCGATAACAACTGATCTGTCAGACAGGCAATTATGGCTCTCGTTTTTAAAAATATTTGATTTGTCCTTTTTTTCATTAATATCAGTATTTTGATCTTGCAGTCCAGGAACCACCATTGGAGAATAGACAGAGTGGCCATTATTGTTATCTAGTTGAGTGGAACAAGCTGATGCTTGCATCGGCAATTCCTCAGCTGAAGTAGTTTCCTCGTAAGGAGAAAAATCCATAGGCGAGTAACATTCTGTATATTTTTCACTCTCCTCAGTACCATCTTCATCTTGAGCGGGATCTATCTTTGACTGTTCCTTGTTGACAAAAAATTGCTTCACTTTTTGTCTCCTTAACATTTTCCCCCTTTTCGAGCTTCCCTTCACATTCATTCCTTGCTTTCTAGTTAATTCAGGAAACAGACTTTCTTTTAAACAAGAAAAATCCCACTGGGGAGCTTTGAAGGCTCTCAAGGGCAACTCTAACCTATCTGGAGAATTTAGAGAACTTTTCTCATGAATTTCATTCACAACCACACCCATAGTAGGTGCTTCAGAAATTCCAATGTGGGATTCGAAACCTATTTTTGTTGATGGCATAAACGATGCAGCCGCAGTGACATCATTCACCTGTAACTGAGGTAACTGGCTATCAATAAAACTTCCATTAAGCACTGCATGAGAAGTAAATGACTCTGAATTGGAAATCCCAACAGAAGCACTAGCTGTATTACAACTTTTGTTACTTTCTATTGAACCAAAGTCTTCCCTTACAATATCACCATGAATATTTAGCTTACTCATCCCATCACCAAGATCACATATAGGGTTTAGGGTAAAGGCACCTGGCATGTCAGTAGTAGCTTCAAAGGATGAGAAGTTGAACTTATGCCTGAAGTTACCATCTTGATCCTTTGATATGCTGTTATAATTTTCACATGATTCAGTACATGACTTCACATCACCCCAGCATTCGCTAAAATTGAAAGTTTTCATATCACCACTACCAAATACGAACATAGGATTATTCACAGTTCCATTGTTCGAATAATTAACAGAAGTAATTTTTACTTCATTGGTATTTCGTTCAATCTCTCCTGTATCATCAGACAAGCTTTTTGGGCTCTTACCGAAATTTATTTTGTCCTCATTTGAATTTGAAACCGACTTAGACCCGCTAGCACCAAACACAAAACCTGAACCCGTAACCTTACCGTTTGTGGTGGAAACATTTTGGTTAGCACCGAACACAAATTCAACAGTGGCAGATTCTCTCTTCGCCATGTTACAACTAGAACAACCCATATTCGGATTCAAGTTCAACATAAAGCTGCTCCTATCAATACCAGACTCAATTCCAACACCAATGTCGTGGGCAAATTCAAGTTTGGTTCCTGAATTCACATTCGTTAAATCAGGGCGATTAGAAAAAGAACCCACATCATCGAGCTTATCATGGGAAATATCATTTGTACTGAATTGCCCCTGTTTTCCGGTAAACACAAAACCATCATTATCAGATTTCGAAGATTCTACTGTAGAACCAAATTGTCCAATTTTTACAGCAAATTTCTCAGAAGAATTCAAATTAACAGCAGTATTCATTCCACCATCAGCACTAAATCCAAAATCCGAATTTGAAAATTCAACTTCACTAGACACGCACTCTTCTAGAAACCCCTTAGAAACCCTAGCAAAATCAAGATAATTCTCACAAGCCGATTGACATGTGTTGAAACCCTCATTAGACCTACCGCGCAACTGCCTTCTGAACTTGGCCAACCTCGGCCGAGACCTATTTGCAGGCCTAGTTCGTGGTGGGCAAGCAGTTTGAGCTTGGAAAAATTCAGATGGGTTTCCGAAAACCTTATCAGATTTTACATTATGTTGTTGGCGATATGATTGAGAGAAGTTGGGTATAGTGGTATTGACAGATGGGGTTTCAGAGGTTGCATGATATCGGGAATCCACCGCCGGCGGCGACATAAATGAGTGGTGGGTTGACGTTTAGTAAGGAAGATGCAAAACCCAGAAAAACACGTAGAAATGGAAAGTGAATGGAACTGGAGTGGGGTTAAGGCAGGAGCCAACTTTAAAAACACAGGTTTTTGTACAATTTGCACCCCTTCCCCTACTTCTATGTATAATATATTTGTCATTTTTCCTTTTTCAGAGAGACCTAAAAAATAACGGAAATTTATGCATAAGCTTCAAAATATGGATCAACTAAAATATTAAGGTTCAAAACAGAAAAAAAAAAAAACAACCTAGAACAAGCTAATGTAGAGAAAAAACGAAAAAGTGATAATAAAGATAATTATAACTAGAATTATAAGCTTATAAAATAAGAAGAATTAAATCGTTTTGAATATTACAAAAAAAAGTTTATAAGATACAAAAATTTCCTAGAAAATATACACCAAAACATATAACATTATGACCAAATAGAATTCTTAATTTAGACTGTATTTTTTTTGTTAAAAAATTATTTCTTGAATGGTCTAATAGATTAACATTAATCATTCAATTAGAAAAACATTTTAAAAGCTTAATAAATATTAGTACTTTATGGAATTTTATTACCTAAAAAATTACTTGTATAGTATTAAATTTTTTATTAGATAACGAAATACGAATAAAAATACCACTAAATTTTTTATTACTATTGAACCAATAAAAGCTTTTCATGTAGTCACCGATAAAATTTATAAAGAATTTATTGGAAATGATATAACTTCATTTAAACAAGAAATTGAAAATGAAGAAAGAAAAAATGCCCTATGATTATAATTTGACCTAACTAAAAAATTAAATCAAATTAACATCTTTAACTTCATCTTATTTTAACTTTTTTGTATTACTAATTTGATATGGTTATTTAACCTTTCAAATAAATTATTTTTTAAAAATAATCCAAGTAATTAAAATGATATTGCTCAAAAGAATACAACATTTCAAATAATTTCTTAAATTATTTATTTTTCTTCAATTAATTATTATTATTCTTTCTTTCTTTATGATAAAAGTATAAAATTTTATATATTTTTATTTAGTTGACTAGTTTTGTTATCCATGATGAATGAGTCCTTATTTTAGATAATATTAAGTATTAAATTACTTACTTTTTAATATTACAATCTTATTTATTAGTCATATTGAATAGCTTTTTATAAGTCAAAATAAAGTCACCTAATAATACAAAACATTTTCGTCTTCTTTTTTTAAAGAGCCTAGGGCAGTAAGCTAAACTATTGGTGGTAGAATGAAGATGTAAAAAAAAAAGGGCTAAGTTCAAGAAGAGTGCCTATAAAACTGTATTAGACAGTATTACAGAGGTAGAGATAGTAGTTAATAGAGAAAGCTATAAACTAGCAAACAAAGAGGCAAATAAGATAATCTCATAACTAAAGGAAGAGCTTACAAGAAATTATACCAACGATTGGAAACTAAATATGCAGAAAAAGATAGTTTTAAGTTGGCAATAATTAGGGAATATAAAGTCAGAGACTTAGATTACGTTCGTTGTATAAAAGATAAAGCAAGGTGGGTGTTCATGGCTTAAAATTAGATGAAGAGATGATGGTAGAGGCACTTTTATAGCATTTTTAATGAAGGCATAGAGAACAACATCTCTTTACGTGATCTTAGCACATCCGAGAGGTATCGTAACTTTACGTATTAGCGGTAGATTACAAGGGAAGAATTTAAAAGAACTTTGAAGAAGATAAAGAGTGGAAGGGAAGTAGGGTATGATAAGATAATCATAAAGGTGTGAAAGAGCCTGAGCGAAGATGGTCTTAATTGGTTAGTCAAGGTTTTTAATGTGATCCTTAAGTTTGCAAAAGTGTCAGATGAGTGGAGACTTAGTATGTTAATTCCTATATACAAGAACATAACGAGCTTCTAAAATTGTAACAACTATAGAGATATCAAACTACTTGGTCACATCATGAGCTTATAGGAGAAAATGACTGGGAAGAGAGTGAGACATGATGCTCCTATCTCAGAAAACCAGTTTGGCTTCTTGTCAAAAGGGCCACAACAAATGCTTTACATCTTCTTAGAATATTAATGGAATATTACATGGACAAGCATCGTAACTTACCCACAGTTTCTATTAATTTAAAGAAGGTGTATGACCAGGTACCTAGAAAAATCATATAAAGGTGTTTAAAAGTTAAGGAATTTCTATGACCTATATACAGATTATTAGGGATATGTATAAAAGTATAAAAACAAGAGTAAGGATGATAGGAGGAGATACAAAACATTTTTCTATCAATATCGAGCTACAATAAGGCTCTTTATTGAACCCCTTTTTGTTTGTAGTAGTGATGGATGAGCTCACTAAGAATATTCAAGGAGATGTACCTTAAAGTATATTCTAACATACCACTACCATAAAGCATACACCCGACATACCAGAGTATATCCGAGCATATACCTTATGGGAATGGCACGTTATAGCAATCACATACTTATTTTAAGGCATCATACACAACACACAATTTTAAAATGGTCAATCTTGCCCATTTCATTCATAAACAAAAAAACACATTCATTGTGTCATTAAAACTCGTAACTCCTGTATATATACATTACATGACATGTGCAAGTTTACAAGCTTATACAAAAAGTCCAACATGAAATGGGATGCTAGATCAGAACGTCCTAACTAGACTTTTCAGTATCAGCTGACCAGACCATTGAGCCATATTGTCCCCAAAATGCAGGTACTATATCTTTACTTTATCATCTTAGGAGCTAGAACTCCCTTAAACTTGAAAAGAAGTAACGTTGCAATTTTGATGAGTTTGCGAACTCAATGAGTGAACCATCATTGATGTGCTCACTCATATCAGAATATAACAACAATCATATGGTTTAGTTTACCAAGTACATCATACAAATAAGCAATTCAATCATATCATATTCTATATTGATTCAAATAATTCAGTATTTTACCTCAGTTCAATAAGGCACGTTAGAACAATTATTTATTACATATAAGAATGCATATGCAAATACACTTGTGACTCCACTTCATTTTTATTTTGTTGTGACCTAGTGCCTATACTGTCTCGTACTCATCGCAAATACCGAGCTCATTTTTGTCTTGTATCTGTTATGAATACCGGGATCATTGTATCTGAGCCTGAGGATCTTTATCACATTTCTGAGCTTAAAGCTCGCTTTCACAGTTTGGCTACTCCGGTCAAATACCTTTATCTGATCATGTATTTTGATGTATGAGATGCGACATTTCACATTTCATACTTTCAAGGCCTTTCGCTTAATGAATTCATATCACTTATCAAGATCTTCATATTCAAGTCTAGAATTCAACATTCAATTAATCACACGTTCCATATTCACATACAATCATAGAGCACTTTCAATACATTCCTGAATATCAAACTCCTCGGACTATCATGTTTGGAATTATCACAATCACATGATCACGATTTAATAACTAAAATTTAAACAAGACAAATCAATTAGAATGAGAGAACAACTGCGTTGGTTCACATAATTCAAATAAAAAAACATATATAATTGAGATTGCACATCTAGGTCAACTCACAGTACGCTCCAATAAGCTATTACCTTGATGATCCAATAATGTCTAGCTGCTGATGATTGACTTGAGCGTCTATAGTCATGTAATACACATATGGTATACACATCATTAAGTTATTCAATCAAATGAATATACGATCATACACATGTATATGTGTAGCGCCCTTTTACTACGGGGTATAAACCGGGACGCCTGGAGGTCATTCCAGTACATAACTTACAATAAGGGCGAGCTATGTTCGATCACTACATTCTTTTCCCATGGCATCATATCAATATTCACTTATAAAGCATCAATAGAAAAACCACAATATTTTAAAGCCAACTCTTTCCTCGTTTCATTTCATAAAACCCGAATGACTACATTATGTCTTTCAACATTTTCTATATGTACATTATCAAAACCTAGTACAAAAGTACTACATGGAAGAGGAAAATATACAAAGTCTATCTAATCTATCCCCAAAAATCCTACCTGACCGACCTTTGAGCTATGACTTCTTTTGCCAATCACAATCTACACGGTTGGTAGAGCCTCTCAGTAGTTAGAGTTGTCTCTCGGTCCTGAAAAGACAATGTTGCAATTTTTGTGAGTTTTGCAAACTCAATGAGGTAACCTTCATCGATAGTTCACTCAATTCATACAACACACCATTTTACATAACATGTAACCCACAATTTTGCATAATAGGTCATGTAACACATTTTCACTCAAGCATAGGGAATTACTCATTTCAATCAATCAAACATACTTATCAAAATGCTTATGAGACACTTTTCCCAATTGTTACGTTGTTGTGACCAAGTGCCTAAAATGTCTCATATCTATTTTGGATATCGGGCTCATTATTAACTGTCCCTTATTTGATGAGGATACAGGGCTCATTATACATAGTGAGCCTTAGGCTCTTAATCACTTTTAAGTTCGAGGCTCATTTTCACTCATTGAGCTTTAAGCTCTGATTGGTGGTTACTCTGGTCACAACTGCCATTATCTGATTCTGCATTCATGTATGGAATGCATGTACCACAATTATTCACATTATAAAGCACTTAGGTCTTCACATTCACATTTAAGTAGCACTTCAATATCTCAATTCACATTCACGTTCATCAGACCTTCCGTCTGGAGTCTACAATTAAGCACATTCAATTGTCATTCAAAACATAAATTAAGCAAACAAGTAATTAAGTGAGATCGTCTAGGTTACTCACTAGTTGCTCCTGAAGCTAATGCCTCGAAGTTTCGACAACGTCTGGAGGAGGTGCTCAATTCGTTCCTCTATATTATGTAAAACATACACATATATCAAAATATGCACAATTATAATTATTCAATAATGCATATGTAGGAAATGAATTAAGTTCAATGCATGTTCATAACAATCTCGGGTATCTTTCCATCCATTTTATCACAAAATCTGCTCATATCAAAACTCATCTAAGTATAATTTATACTTGGGTTTAAGCCTCACTAAAACCATTAAAATCACAATTTATTTCTCTTTAGCTTACTTTCAGATTTTTCCAAGTCACACTTTTGGGTCTACTGTTCGCATTCAATGAGAAAGCAAATCTGATGTAATTTGGTCATACTTTCTTCTAGAAATGTGTTCCTCTAAGTCTAATCTTTCCATTGACACCAAAATCACTCAATTTGGTTCAGTAATTTGGAAGATATACCTCAAACATTATCAGGTTATTCATATTCAAAAATAGTGCATTATGTACAACTTCCATCCAGAAATTCAATATCTTAAAGACTGAATCATAATTCAACTTCTTTAGATAATTTGTAAACCTATATCTCTAGTTTACTCTAAATCAAAAATCATCTCATTTGAAATCCTATAGATCAAGATATTATCAAAATATTGGAATATGTTCAGTAACTAGTTCATGCTCTTCCAACCGATACCCTTACTTTGATTCGATCAATCTTTTTTGAGTCAAAACAAAAACTATAAATTTTCTATGGAGAGATAAAGAAATGTGTTGTGAATCCAATGATTTAAAAATCAGGTCATTTGGAGGTCGGATGACAAAGTTATGGTTGAAAGAATTAAACAAGGTTCTTCTATCCACATAAGCCGAAGTAGATAGCAGACGAAGCAAAAAGCAAATGAAGCAAATGAAGCAAAAAGCAGCCGAAACAAAAGGTAGATGAAGTAGAAAGCAGATGAAACAAAAAGTAGATGAAGCAAAAAACAAACAAGCAAAAAGCAGACGAAGCAGAAAGGAGATGAAGCAAAAAGTAGACGAAGCAAAAAGCAGACAAAGCAGAAAGCAGATGAAACAAAAAGCAGACGAAGCAGAAAGCAGACGAAGCAAAAAACAGATGAAGCAGAAGCAGAAGTAGACGAAACAAAAAACAGACGAAGCAAAAAGCAGACGAAGTAGAAATCAACCTAAGACGATACAGATGGTCAACTTAAGATAAAGCAGAAGTCAACCTAAGACAATACAGATGGTCAACTTAAGACGAAGTAGAAGTCAACATAAGACGATGCAGATGGTCAACTTAAGATGAAGTAGAAGTCAACCTAAGACGATACAGATAATCAACTTAAGACGAAGCAAAATTCAACCTAAGATGATACAGATGGTCAACTTAAGACGAAGTAGAAGTCAACCTAAGACGATACTTCTTCACAGAAGATAGGACATCATCACAGATGATATGATGTCATCATAGATGATACTATCTATACTCCTCAACTTAAAAACTTTTTTCTTGAACATCTTTAAATCTTCATCAACTCTCGTATAAACACCCATATATTCAAACATGCTCAGTGAAGAAACAAAGCATATCACCTTTCCATATCTAATTCTCTACACTAATCCTATACATCATTTTATTGCTATTTCAATTCCAAGAACCATTTCCACAACACCTGATCACTAACAATCCATCAAAACCAAATAACATCATATCTCCAATTTTCATCCCCTTAACATAGTGTTCCAGAATATAAATATACGTAAATGCCATGATCATGCACTGACAATAAATTCATCATCTTTATTTCAAAAATCCACAACTCTAACAATTTTATTCACTACTTACTTGTTGAAGACTCCAAAAGCTTCAACTATCTTCAAGCCCTAACACCATACAAAATTACGTAAACCACTATGAACACTAACCAACTTCTGGTTTTTCTTAAGGCAGAAGAAACATTTAGCAGTAGAGGAAGTGGTGAGGGATATGAAAAAGTAAAGTTAACTCTCAGAAGGAGTTTGATGGAAAACTCTATGTATGGGAAGAAATTCGGAGAATATGATAACAAGGAAAGAACTTAGGAAAAAGAACAAACCCCTTTTTCACTCTCGGATAACCCAAACTTACTTCTGATAAGTAATAAAGGCAACTTAACACTTGTCACTTTTCCTAAAGTCTAACTCTAACTAAGTTTCTTTTGAAAATAACTCTCTTAACTCTTATCTTACAATCCAACTATCTCCAAATCTTCTTTTAAATTTCTTTCTCCTATTTTCCATAATACTCTATAAATTTCAAAATAAATCCTAAATTTACTGAAATTTACAAATATATATAATTCCACTAATCAATAAAATTTTCAATATAATTAAATTCTAAATTCACAATTTTCCCAAAAATTCCATCTCTATTCAATTATACCCAGAATTATTCATGAGTGCATGTACAATTTTTTTCATGTGCAACCATTTCACTATTCATGTGTATGTGTATGACACATTGTGCATGATCATGAAAAATGCATTTCTAAGCTCTCATTAATCACTTATATTTACTATTTTAACCTTCCCATAGGTAATGGGATGTTACAATATGTGTCATGTTCCATGCATGCTCAATTGACTTTTTGAGTATGTAACTTTATGCAAAGATCTTAATCCATTCCTAATCCATCCATCATACATTTATTCAAATTCCCATTCATACTACATTCATGTTCTTCAATATTCATTTACCCATTTAGGTTCATCTTGGCCCTAATCAACTCCAAAGACACCAAATTAAAGTGACTTATCATCGTTTGTTTCAATAATTGCACAAAACTAAGGTTATCATTCTAAGGACACTATCCACGGTGTAATAGCCTATTCCTACACTTAGGAATTAAACTGCTATATAAAGTCATATGAGTCATATCATATGAGAATAAATTAAGTGCATTTCATTTACATGCATCATATTCATATATATACATGAATTATGATTTAGTACGCATTGCAAAGATAGTTTATGCACTCAATTGATTTATTCCAGGGTATGAAAGATTTTAAACGTTTATGATGTGATTGCGTGATTGTATATTATTATGTCTTGAATTTTGGTTTCATGGATTAAATTAGTGAATTGGAAATTAATGTTACATTTGAGTGATTGATGAAGTAATATGAGTATCTAGTATAGGAAAAATGTTGAATAGAAAGGTAAATTGATACATGGAAATTTAGGTTGACTAGACCTATGAAATAATGACACATGGCATTAGTATTAGTGTGACACATGGCTTTATTAAATGAGTGGCAAATGGTGACTTAATTGGGTGACAAATGGTCTAGTGAGTATGAGACAAGTGGACTAATTATGGAGTGACAAATGGCAGTTGAACGCTGAGATATATGGTATGGATCTTAGCATGACAAGTGTCATGCCAAGTGTCCACATTCTCACCATACACCTACACCCATGATTTTACTCTTGAAAGACCATTGTTTTGTCTTGTTTTGGTCATATGCTTTCTTCTCCTTGCCACCTACCCATACTTATAACCCTTACACATTGAGTTTTTCCCAAATTTTTATGCTTTTCTACTCTAAAAATTTTGTAGCCTTTATTTTGGGATTGAAACCCCTTCTACTTCCATCTTGTTCTTGGAGTATACTTGCTTGTTGGACGATTAAGTTAACTTGAAGATTGAGGTGGAATTAGGGCTAATCAAGTAAGTGATTTTTGATCTCTATGGCATGTTAAAATAGAAACATTCATGATGATTAAATTGAGATGATTGATATATAGGGTTGATGTTAAAGTTGTGCTGGAATTTGATGAATGAATGTATAGTTTTGTTTTTAATGATTGAAAATAGTGGATTATATGGATGGTTTAGGTTAAGATTTAAAGTGTAAATGATGATGTAGCTATGCAGAAAAATGGGTATATTGGGTGTGTTCCAGAAATTGATAAGTTAGGGTTATATGTATGAAGGTGAATGACAGTTCTGTTTTGATTATGATGCATGAAAGACTATGATTTGTGAGTTATCAATTAAATGATTTTGAGTTGGAATTGGTGATGAAATTAATGAGGAAATGAAGTATAATTGTAACACCCCACTCCCGAGTGACTCGAACCTGATATCATTGGTGATATCCGAGTCCATGCCCCGCGAGGGTGGCGTATTACATCAGTCGATTAAAACTCATTATAACATTTTCACCTCTCTTTCTTTTTTTTTGAACCACTCATTAACGCAGGATAAACAGTAAGAAACTTGAGCCCATGTTCACAATTAATCATTTTCAGTTATTACAGTCATCCAAAAATAATTTA
>JANIJH010000005.1:53246624-53268520 GCA_024520975.1 Erythroxylum areolatum
ATCAACAATTTAACTTTAAAGTTTAAATTTAAAACATAAGGTTAACCATAAGCACCAAATTATCATTAAATAAAATACATGTATAATTAAACATTTCAAATTATCAAACTCAAACTCAAGCTCAATTCTCAAATTCAATTGCTCAAACTCAAATTCAATCTCATTCATCAATAATCCAACAATTCAATATCAATATCGTAATCACAAGCCAATTTCCACCATTCAATAACATAAATCACCATTCTAAATTTTCAATCCACTTCCAAAATGGCAAAATCCAATTCTAATTTCAGTTCAACTTTAACATTCACAAACGACAAAAATCAATCAACTTCAATATCCATTCCCATTTCCCATTTCCCATTTCCTATTCTCAACTGAAATCAACATTCAATTTTTTACCCAAATCCAACACAACAACACAAATTTTTAACCCCAAATCCACCATCATCCAACAACCAACACAATCACAGAATCAATAATTTTCAAAATGTCATGAAAAATGAAACAAAAATCAAAACATATACACCCCTAAACAATCGGGTCTTCGTCAATCCGGGTTGACGTCGGGCCTTGTGGAATGTCTGAGCTGAGGTGATCGTGTGCTGTGTCGAAGGAAGAGAGACTGCGAGGAGGAAGGAAAGGACCGAAGGAGAAGGAGTGCTGGAGCGGGCTAAGGTCGAACCATCGAAGGGGGAAAGAAGAGATCGCCAGCCACACAAACTAGCGGTCGAAGGAGGACTGGAGGACTGGAGGAGACGTCAATGGTGACTTCATGGGGAGACACTGAGAGAGAGATCGGAGAAGACGAAGAGAGAGGAGGCCAACGGCGTGTGTGGAAGAAGAACTGAAGAATCCAAAAAGGGGGGGTAATTAGGTTTAAAACTTTCAGAAATTGCAAGTTAGTCCTCAAAATTTTTGAAAGTTATGGTATCGACCGGAATTGATGGTTCCAGCTGGTACCTACCGGTAAATGCCGGTATTGATCGGTATTTGAGGCTGGTACCGACGTTCACCATTTTGTACCATTTATTGGCCGGTACGGTACGAAACTCAACTCTTTGCCCCACACCCATGGGTGTATTTTATCAAAGAAAAATCTAAAGTGATCTTCTATTTCAAGTATTTTAAGAAAATGGTTGAAGCTGAATTTGGATAGAAAATTAGTTGTTCGTGAATTGATAATGGTGGCAAATATATGCCCCGTGAATTTTTGTCTTTCATTTTGAAATGAAGAATCTCGGAGCACTTTCACATTTTCTTGGATTGGAGATCTCCAAATGCAAGGTTGAAATTTCTGTCTCACAAAAGCTGTATGTTAAGAAAAATTTAGAGAAGTTTATTGTGAAGAAATCTAAGCCAAAGTACACTACAATGCTGCAAAATTTGAAGTTAAGAAAAGATGATAGGATGGAGCTAAGGGACCTTTGTAACCATAAAATGATGGTTGGGAGTTTCATTCATTCAATCATCAGTAGATCAGACTTATATTTCCCTGTTGGTATAATAAATCAGTTCATTCAAAAGCTAAAAAAAAACATCTTACGGCTTATTGTATAAAGCTGGTGTCATTTTTACACCTGAAGGATTTGTTAATGTAGATTGGGCTGGAGACCCTTCCACTTATCACCCAATAACTGGTTTTAACCTAATCAAACTAATCAAACTCATTAAACATAGTTAATCTATATCATTATCACTATAGGATATTTTCGTTCTTTAGTGTTAAATTATTTGTTCTCCTAGTGAACAAATCATAGTTATAAGTTCTTCATGTAATTCCTAAGATAGAATTTATGGTGGCTAACCACAATTCAACATTAAGATTAAAGATAATAAACTTAATTAATGAAATAATTAAAATATATAAATAATTAAAAATGCTTACAAGATACATCCCAAACCTTAACCTATGTTTTTAGTCACTAAATATAGCTAAAACAAAACATAAACGCATCAATCTTAATATACAAATGACTAGCTTCTCCAATCCTTTTTTTTTCAAATCTTCCCCCAATGCTAAAAAACTGAAATTATATAAAACTAAGCTAGAAGAATGAAAGAAGTCGACTAGGTTACTTTTAATATAGGTATTTTATAGCTAGGGTTACAAAAGTAGAGTTCTAGATGACTTAAACTTGAAGAGTCGGACATTTTTGTCCTTCTCCATCCAAACATGGCACGTTGCACCTTTCACAACTGACAACAATCTTGTTTTGGTTCTCTCTTGCATAACTTTAAAGAAAAGTCTTAACACAAGTCTTAAATCAACCATGGTGTCAATCTTGTGTTGTATCTTAACTTTTAAACCCTGGAAAAAGATAAGTAGTCCTATTGTGCTTTGCTTCTAAAAAATTTCATCTTTTATACTTTACAAAGTTGTTTTATGAAGTTGGTTTTCAATGACTTCAAAGTCACTTCAATTGGACAACTATAGAGAAGTTGTACCAAATTTGGTATTTATTTCTCAAACTCATAACCTACAAGATAATGAACTAAACATAAAACACATAATAAAATCCACTCAAAACATATTATCCAAGTGCCAAATATCAAGTAAATTAACTTTGAATAATAAATAAAATATTAACCTATCAAAATTTCTCATAACTTATTGCTTATCCTTAAGCAGTTATAACAAATAAACCCTAACAACTAAAATAAGAATGAATTTCACTTTATGTAGTTATATGATGACATTTAGCATATATCATAAGCATTTAAATCCTTTGGTGTTCCTAGTAGAGGAGTTATAATCTTTGGAGGGTTTACTTAAATGTTGCTAAAAAATATTGACCTAGAATTATTAATAAACTTAAAAATAAACAAAGCAAGATATAAAAATTTAGGTTTTATAAAGAATTATAAACATTCAACATGTAATATTTCATAAGCAAATCACAATATAAATCATAGAAATTAAACACTATTTCACCTCTATTATTAAGTTCACATACCATGAATTGATAAGTCTTCATAAGATATTAATCATTCACACAAGTTTTTAAAATTAGGTGAGGTACTTTCATCAGCCTGTATTAAAAGTGAACTTATAACATGATTAAAAATCATGTAATTGCCGCTACTAAAATAGATATATACAAGTAAAATAAAAAAGGACTTTGAATAGGGTTATAATGGGGCCAACAAGTTAAATAAGCTAACAAAGGAAAAGGAATAAAGGAGAACAAAAATATTCACAACTAATAATGCGGTAAACAAATAAATATATCTATATATATAATAAATCACTATTATTCCACTAAATCTTCATATTCTTGCCCTTGCACCTTTTTGTTCATACTTTTCTAATCATAAGAAACCATTCCAATCAATTTTCAACACTTTATTTTCTTTTTTAAAAAAATTATTGGCATGATATTCCCGTTTTTTGTTATCATTTTAATACACTTAACCATCTCCTCCTCACTCATTTCCTTGCATCTTATTGATAAGTTTTATAATGAAAACTTTTAATGCCGTAAGTATATGAATCATGACTTGTAGTACAAAAGGTATCATTCTCACGAGGACTAATAGAAACCTAACAACTTGAATAAAACTTTTTCTAAGGTACTAAAGATTGATTTAATTAAAATAAATTACTGAAATTGAAATAAATAATAAAACAAAACAATTGAATGAGTTAGCTGCCAGTAAGAATGACTATGATAAATGCTGGAAACTTATTCTTGTTTTGTCTCCCCTTATTCTTGTTTATCCAATTATACTTGATCCTAAATATCTTAAAGTTTTAATTGCCCTATCTTGATATCTAATCAAGTAATCCCAATTGAAATCAATAATAATAGAATTGTAACATCTTTATTGATAAAAACTACTTTTAACTATTTAATTGGATTTAAAGCAATTCTAAGGATAATTAATTTTACAGTTATGATCTCTCTTTAATTTTTTATTGATCTTACAATTGCAGGTCTATTAAGTTAGCAACTCTCATTGCACACCTTAACAAAAATTACTTAATTTACTCTCTCGATTTATTACCAAGTATAAGCATAACAATTATCACAAAGCATTGAGAAACATATTAAATTCAACAAGAATAAAGTTCAAGAAAACAATTCAAAAACAATCCCTAATATGGATTTAGAAACCTATAATCATGCTAAAATCATGGTAATATAAATAAATTTCCAAGAAAATAAAATAATTTAAGGGAAAAGAAAGAAAGACTAGTTAGAGTCTTTATTTGGAAATCTAGAATTCTTAAAGCTCTTCTTGATGTCTCCTCTTCATCTTTTAATCTAGAGTTGTTGCCTTTTTTATTGTTTTTCTTGTTCTTAAATACTTCTTGAGGCTTCTAGGGTTCTTTCTAAGATTTTCCACTTAATTTGGTTTCAAAAATAGCCCCAAAATGTAAAAAGTGCAAAAAAAACTTGTAAGTTGAAAAACTAAAATTTGATGGAATTTGTTGTTTGTCACGCCTATCACATGACATGGTTGTATGCAACCAAGATCTTCTCTTTTCTTTACATTCCTGTTTCCTTACCCTCACAAACACATCAATCAAATTTTGAAACATAAAATTAAGATCAAACTCATGCTTTAAACCAATCAAACACTTAGACTACATACAAACATTAACAAGAACAAAATTCTAAGCCTATACACATGATAATCATATAGGAAAACACTTAAAAACATACTTAAACACCTAGGAACATACTATAATCTACACCTATCATATCTCATTCCCAAAAATCACTTTAAATCATAAACAACAGCTCTACTAATCATAAAATAGGGAGTAATTGCCTATTTTTCTTTTAGGCTCAAAGATCGTTAAAAATGGATTACACGAAAAAAACTAGAATCCATATAAGGCTCAAAAGACTCATTAATTTATTAATGTATAAAAGTTAGGTAATTTGGATCAAATGTGAATCCTAAGTGCCTTTATCATTTTTATGTTTGCACAACTTTTACATGTATTCTAAAAAACTAAAACTCACATTCTAGAAGTTCAAAATCAAAGAAGTTTTCCATATAAGAAAAAATATGACCTGAATGCTCAAATTACTTACAGTATCCTTAAAGTCCACAAACCATTTATTCCTTAACTACTCCTATGCAAAAGAACTTTGGTTAAGTATTCAGCAATTATGTGATCATTTATGATGTGAAACAGAATGGGAGAAAATAATTACTTTGATCGTTGTTGCTTTATTGTTAACAAGGGGGTGATCATTCCTTACTAATGGTAGTTTTAGTTCTATAGTGTATTCGATCTAGAAGGAGAGGAATGCATGACAATTTAAAAAAATCTCAAATGAAATACAGACTTGAAGCATATAAACTTTGTTTGGATCAAAGAATTGATTATGTCCAAGGGAATGGACCTCAAACTCTCCTCGCATCTCATCCACTAAGCTTTAAACGCTTGCATGTATATAAAACTTAGGAGTTCCTTAAGCCAATGTTAACTAGGGAGCAATCTAGAGAATTTAATATACCAAACTAAGCATGTTTAGCGGGACATCTCATGTTTTAGCTAGTTAATCTTTTCTGGTCATTCTGGTGGTTAAGTGTAAACATCTTAGTACTTATGCATTATTAAACCTTGTACTTTTACTTTTCCACTTTTGAAATTTTAATATTCTTTAATTTTAAAAAAATTCCTTATAGGATCACCCAAATCAAAGCCAGACACTATTACTTAACAAATTCAATTTCCTAGCATTCACAAAGTTAACGTTTGCATACCAATCTACTTATTAATATTATGTATCTAATTTTTTCCAATTAATATCAACTAGAGTCAAGACTAAACTCATGTCATCAACCTAAAGCTACTAATAAGAATCTTAAAAAAAACCTAAAAACACTCTAAGTAAAAAAAAACCTTGAAAACTTTGAAAAAAAATTCATGTAATTAGAGCAATCTCTAAATAACCCCACACTTAGAATAATATTGTCCTCAATATTGTGCATTAAGAGTGAATGTGTTGTTTTTCCATAAGAACATGATGTAATTGTAATAGTTGTTTCCAAAACTTATTGAGGATTAGAGTATTAGATTATTGAGTCATACGAGAATACATGAAGTGTATTTCGTTTGTATGCATCATATTCGCATACATACATGAATCATACTTTAGAGGCATTGTAAGAATAGTATATACACTCATTTGACATATCCCTAGGTATTAAAGACTTTTAATGATTATGATGTCATTGTATGATGATTATGGCTTGAATTTTGTTTGATGGATTATAATTAGTGAATTGGGAATTAAGGTTATATTTGAGTGATTAATGAAGTAATATGAGTATCCAGTATAGGAAAAATGTTGAATAGAAAGATAAATTGATACATGAAAATTTAGGTTGACTAGACTTATGAAATAGTGACACTTAACTTGACTAAATGAGTGAAAAATAGTGGCTTAATTAGGTAACAAATGGTCTAGTCATTATGAGACAAATAGACTAATTCATCATTATCATTATCATCATCATCATCATCACACACAGTCTAAAATCCCGTAGTGAAGCGGGGTCTGGGGAGGTTATATAGTACGCAGCCTTACCCCTACATAGTAGAGAGGCTGTTTCTCATAGACCCATGTGCAGATGAGACATGTAAAATAATGATGCAAGACATAGATGAAATAAGAGAAAAAGTAGTTAAAAAAATTCAGGACCTTACACCTTGTAGAGACCGGCTCCTTTTGTCGTTAAGTGCACTAGGATGTCTTCTCTGAGCGGCCCTGAGGATAATGACTATCCTACAATTTCGGTGACCATCGTGGGAATCTTTTCTCAGCATTCGGTTGAACTTCCTATGTGATACGTGTGTCATTTACCCGTATCCTATCATGCCAGACTTTCCTACTTCTAACAACTGCCTCAGTGAGTGCCAACTTTGACATATCTTTTTTGATCACTTCCCTCCATGTCTTGTAAGGCCTTGCTCTCCTCCTCTTATAGACAAATGGACTAATTACAGAGTGAAAATTGGTAGCTTATAAAAGGAGACATGTAGCATGGGTCTTTGTTTGCCAAGTGTTTAGAAAAGTGTCCAAACTCTCACCACACACCTAACCCATGATTTTACTCTTGAAAGACCATTGTTATGTCTTGTTTTGGCCATATGCTTTCTTCTTCTTTCATCTTCTTCTTGCCACTGACCCACACCTATAACCCTTACACTTTAAGTTTTTCCCAAATTTCTACACTTTTTTACTCCAAAATTTCTATAGCCTTCATTTTGAGATTAAAACCCCTTTTTATTTCCATCTTGTTCTTAGATATCCTTGCTTTTTGGAAGAGTAAGTTAACTTGAAGATTAAGGTGGGATTAGGGTTAATCAAATAAGTGATTTATTGATCAATCATGATATATGTTAGCATAACATTCATGGTGATTAAATTGAGATGAGTGATACATAGGGTTGATGATAAAGTTGTGCTGGAATTTGATGGATGAATGTATAGTTTATATTTTGTTTTTGATGCTTGAAAATAGTGGATTATATGGATGGTTTAGGTTAAGATTTCAAGTGTAAATGACGATGTAACTATGGAAAAAAATGGGTGTATTGGGAGTGTTACTGAAATTGACAAGTTAGGCTTATATATATGAAGGTGAATGATAGTTTTGTTTTGATTGTGATGCATGAAAGACTACAATTTATGAGTTGCTAATTGAATGATTTTGAGTTAGAATTTGGAGATGAAATTGATGAGGAAATGAAGTATAATTTTGGCATAATTGAGGTATGATGGTGTTAGAATTTGGAAAAAGATTAAAGGAAAGGGATGGTGAACCGTCTGTTCACCCATTCCACGATGGTGGAAGCAGCATGAGCTCCTTCCCATGATGGTGGGAAATGCCCTGGAGAAGAAAAGTTTTTGTTTTGTCTTTCCATAATTGTGGAAAGGAACCCACGATCGTAGGAAATGCTTAGAAAGTGAAAAACTCTGTTTTGTGTGATTGTTGAACCAATTAATGATAAGTTACTTTACCTTAGTGTATTTGAATTTGAATAAGGTTTGAAATAAACCTAGAGGGTTGTTTGATTGATTGATTAAGGGTTTTGATAAGTTCATGTTGATAATTGATGTTAGAATTGAAGAATGGATTGTTTGATATCAATGTATATAAAATTGGGAAGTATAAGTTGTTAAAGAAATGAAGTTGTTTTTATGAATGCAAGTGTGAATCAAAGGATATGAATAATGTAAATTAGTTATGATTGAATGAGAGTTAGGAAGTTATGTGAGTATGGAATGTTAGGAAGGGAAATGTATAATTAATTGAATTTAAAGTAATCGAGATTTCTTAAGGTATTGATCTAATCGCCAATAAGTTATGTATAAGATATAATGAATGAATGAGCAAGATTTGTGAATAAGGATACATACCCGGGGAAAGTCAATTGAACATGCTTTGCACATGACGCTTATACATGTGCATGATTGAATACCCATTTGATAGAACGGTTGAGTAATGTGTAATTATGTGCGTATAGCATGACTATAGACGCTCAAGTACATCATCAGCACCCAGACATTGCTGGATCATCAGCTTATTGGAGTGTACTAAGAGTCAATCTAAATGTGTAAACTCAATTATATGTGTGTTTTTGTTTGAGTTACATGTGTAGTGAGTCAACCTAGATGTTCTGTCACTATAATATAGTTGCTTTATTTAAAATTAAGTTATTAAATTGCCACTCATGTGATTATGATCATTTCGGACCATCAACTATCTGAGGAGATTGATATTCTGGAATGTATTGGAAGTGTTTTGTAAATGTATGTGAATACGAAAATATGTGTTCTCAACTAAATGTTGAATGTTGGACTTAAATCCAAAGAATATGATATATGACTTGAGAACATCAAATGTGAAATACTAAATGCATCATAAATGAATTGTTGCATCTTATCATATTGAAATGCATGAACAAATAAAGGAGTTGTGATTAGAGTTACCTAAGTGAAAAAGAGCTTAAAACTAAAAAAAAAGTGCATAAAGAGCCATAGGCTCAGTTAGCAATGAGCCCAGTATCTATAATAGGTACAGGAAAGTAATTAAAATGAGCCTGGTATCTGCAACAGATACAGGACAATTAAATAAGTGCTCGATCACAACAAAGTAGAAATGAAGTGGAGTCATATATGCATTTGCATATGCATCCTTATTTATTAAATGATTGAATGGTTATACCATATTGACTACTTGAATTAATATGCCCATTAAACTGAGATGAAGTATTGAATGGTTAAAATTGAAGAATATGTGATGTGATGTGAATTATTCATTTATATGACATATTTGGTAAACTAGACTATATATGTGTTAATGAGTGCTGATATGAGTGAGCACATAGGTGATGGTTCACTTACTGAGTTTGTAAACTCATTAAAATTGCAATGTTGTTTTTCAAGTTCAAAGGAACTCTAACTCCTAAGCAGATCAAGTAGAAGTCTAGTACTTATGTTTTAGAGCAATAATGGCTCAGAGGTCGATCAGCTGACACTAAAGAGTCTAGATAGGATATTTTGGTTTGACATTCCACTTCATGTAGAACATCTTATAAAGAGTAGCAGATGTTATTGAAAATGTATATATGTGGATTATGTATTGTAATGACAATGTATGGTTATGTTCATAAATGAAATGAGAGAACTTAGTTTTCTGAAACATTTATGTTCTATAATAAGTGAATGTGATTGCTCTGCCATTCCCATAGGGTATGTTCTTGGATAATCCATAGATGTTCAGGCATATGCACTATGGTAATGGTGTGTTACAATTTTTGGTATCAGAGCATAGTTTGACATCTTTAGGGACATATATGAGTCGTTTAATATGATATCTAGCGAGAAATTTGTATAGTGATCACAACTGTTGTCTACTATAGGTCATCCGCTATAGGGGACTAAGTTGTCGAGCCAGTTGACATCGAGTCAATAAGAGCCATCAAAGAGTCTATTATGCCCCAATCTGAGCCAATACCTTATAGAATACCTGAGAGGAGAGAAAGGAGGTATGAAAAACTCAAGAAGTAAGGGATTGTGGACTTCTATAGAAGTACAAACCCTGCTGAGGCAAAAGGTTGGTTAGAGAGGATAGGGAGGATATTTAATCAAATAGACTGCAAGTCTGACGAGAGGTTCGACTATGCAGTCTCATTACTTCAGGGTCCCACGTACCAGTGATGGAAGACTATTCCTAGTAGCTCGATCCGACCCTGCAGACTGATGTGGGAAGACTTTTTGAGGGTCTTCAAGGATAATTACATGCCAAAGATTTACTTAGAAAAAAAGATGAAGGAGCTCTTAGATCTAAGGCAGGGAAGTCTCACTGTAGCTGAGTACGAAGTGTGGTTTAATAAGCTAATGGGGTATGCTACTGTCTTGATTCCGACTTAGGATGAGAAATGTAGGTGATTTGAAGATGGATTGAATATGGAAATTCGAACAAGGCTAACAATTACTAATTTGAGTAGTTTCACTGAGTTGAGAGCTACTTCGATCAGAATTGAACAGTTATTGAAAGATAAGCAAGGAGAGTACAAGTAGGATTTTAGGCTGAAGAGAAAGGGTGAGTCTCAATCTGATTTTGGTAGAAGGTTCAGTAAATTCCAGAGTAGATTATCACGATCACAGCAGAGATTAAGACAGTCAGGGTTTAGCCTGAGAGGTGGTTTTGTTTGTTCTAGTGATAGAGGACTGACTTCGAGATTGTCTTGCCATTGTAGGAGCTTAGTTTGGAGTGAGAGGAGGATCAGTGACTGAAGCGATTGTTCAGTAAAGCAGAATGAGTGGAGTAGGACAGAGAGGTAGAGGTAGAAGTAGAGCTAATTGTGCAAGTTCTAGTGCCAGGACGGAGATACAGAGTAACCAACTGCAGTCCTAGGCTAAGATCTATGTCATCACCAGATAGGAGGCTTAGGACTCCCCAAATGTTGTAGTAGTTATGTTATATGTCTTTAATTTTAAGGCATATACATTATTAGATCCAGGATCAACGCATTCTTTTATCACTCCTCATTTGGCATCTAAATTGCATTGTGAACAAGAGATATTAAAATGTAGATTAGAGGTGAGTACTCGAGTAGGTAGTACTACCACGATTGGGGAGGTTTGTAAAAGGTGTATTATTTGGGTTGATTAGGTGGGGTTAGTAGCCGAACTGATAGTATTTTAGTTAAAAGAGATAGATCTTATCTTAGGTACGGACTGGTTTATTGCACATAGGGCTGTCATGAACTGCAACATTAAGGAGGTAATTATTGAATCTCCTAATCAGCTGAGGGTAATATTTCGAGGTGATAGTTAAGTAGTGCCAGCCAGGCTAATTTCATTAATGAGTGCTCTTAGATTGATTCAAAGGGGATGTGAGGCTTACTTAGCCTATGTAACTGATACTCGAATTGAGCAAAAAGTTCAGGATATTCCCATTATCAGGGAATTCCTAGGTGTGTTTCCCATTGAATTACTGGGACTGTCCCCGGATAGGGAGACGGAGTTTACTATCGATCTTGTTCCAAGTATCGCTCCTATATCGATTCCTCCGTATAGGATGGTGCCTGTGGAACTTAAAAAACCTAAGACTCAGTTATAGGAGTTGTTATATAAGGGCTTCATCAGGCCCAGTGTGTCACCTTGAGGAGCACCAGTTTTGCTTGTGAAAAAGAAAGATGGAACCTTAAGATTGTGTATCGATTATAGACAGTTGAATAAAGTGTCAATGAAAAATAAGTACCCATTACTAAGAATAGATGATCTACTTGATCAACTACAAGGATCTCAGGTGTTCACTAAATTAGATCAGGTTACTATCAATTGAAGATAGCAGAAGCTAATGAACTAAAGGGTGCATTCCAAACTAGATATTGGCATTTTGATTTTTTAGTGATGCCTTTTGGATTTATAAATACTCTGACAACCTTTATGGCATAACGTATTTCAACCTTACCTAGATCACTTTATGACCATATTTATTGATGATATTTTGGTGCATTCAAAGAGCAGAGAGGAACATTCTGAGCACTTAAGGTTAGTTCTATAGATTATAAAGGAGAAGCAATTGTATGCCAAATTTAGTAAGTTTGAATTCTAACAGGATCAAGTGGTATTTTTGGGCCACATAGTATTTGGATAGGGCATACAAATAGATTTAAAGAAAGTTGAGGTAGTGATGAAGTGGGAGGCACCTAGGAATATATTAGAGATTCGGAGTTTCCTCAGATTAACTGGTTATTATAAAAGGTTTGTCAAGGGGTTTTCTTTGATCTTAGCCCCTTTGACAAAGCTTCTAAAGAAGAATGTATGTGCCTTTCCAATGGATTGATGAATGTTAGAGGAGTTTCAAGAAGTTGAAACAATAGGTAACTACAACACTAATGTTAACTATTCCATTAGGACCCAGAGGATATATAATGATGCTTCCCATCAAAGATTAGGATGTGTTTTGATGTAGTACGATAAAGTGATAGCCTATACTTAGAGACAATTAAGGTCTCATGAGTTTAACTATCTAGTTTATGATTTAAAGTTGGCTACAGTAGTGTTTGCTTTGAAGATTTGGAGACAATATTTGTATGGTGAAACATTTAAGATATTTACAGATAATAAAAGTTTGAGATATTTGCTGATTCAGAAGGAGCTAAACATGAGACAAAGGAGGTGGATTGAGTTGCTTAAAGATTATGACTACATGATTGAGTATCATCCTGGTAAAGCTAATGTTGTAGCTAACAAATTAAGTGGAAAATCCAATAGCACTGTGGCACAGATTCAAATATTGAGGTTACCACACCTAGTACAATTGAGAGTATTGAATGTTGAGTTGAATTTGAGGCAGAATGAAGCGTTAATAGCTACATTGAAACTTAGACCAGTATTGCATAAGAGAATTAGAAAGGCTCAATAAAGGATCTAGAATTTACAAAGCTTACTGAGAGGTTAATATAGGACCCAAATTCTAGATTTGAGTTAAGAGATAATACATTATGGTTAAAGCAGAGATTGTGTGTGCCGGAGGTGGATGATATAAGAAAGGAAATTTTAGAGGAAGCATATATAGCGACTTATAGTATGCATCCTGGTACTACCAAGATGTATAATACGTTGAAACAATATTTTTGGTGGCTAGAGATGAAGAAGCAAGTGGTGGAGTATGTAGCTAAATACTTGACATGCCAACAGATTAAGCTAAGCATTAGGCTCCAGTTGGAAGGTTACAATCATTACGTATTTTAAAGGGGAAATAGAAGAGGATCACAATAGATTTCATCATGGGTTTGCCGAGGACGTCGATGCAATATGATGCCATATGGTCATCGTTGATAGATTAACGAGGTCGGCCAATTTTTTACCTACGAGGGAGAACAATACACTAGATCAACTAGCTCGGAGATACATCAATGAAATAGTAAGGTTACATAGAGTCCCAGTGTCTATTATGTCATACCGGGATCCCAGATTAACCTTTAGATTCTAGGGTAGTTTACAAATGGAATTGGGCACAAAGTTGAATTTAAGTACAACATTTCATCCTCAGACAGATGGACAGAGTGAAAAGAATATTAGGACTATCAAAGATACACTTAGAGCTTGTGTTTTGGAGTTCCAAGGAGCATGGGATCAATATGTAGCTCTCATTGAATTTGCCTACAACAATCATTACCACAATAGTATCGGTATGGCTCCGTATGAAGCCTTATATGGTAGAAAGTGTCGATCGCCCTTATATTGGGATGAAGAGGGCCTGAGGATTATTGAAGGCTTAGAGCTTATTCAAGATACCATCGATAAGGTGAAATTGATCCATACTAAAATTAAGACGGATCAAGATAGGCAGCAGAGTTATGTAGATTAGCACCGTAGGGACTTGGAATACCAAGTGGGAGATAAAGTGTTTATGAAAGTATCACTTTGGTGAGGAGAGTTGAGATTTAGTAAAAGGGTAAATTAAGCCTTAGATACATTGATCCATTCGAGATCACTGAGAGAATAGAACCATTGGTATACAAGTTATCATTACCAGCTGAGATATCTTAGATTCAAAATGTGTTTCATGTTAGTATGATTAGGAGATATTGATTCCAGCACAAGAAATTGAAATTGCAACTAACTTAAGTTATGTTGAAAAATCGTTCAAGATAGTTGGTTATCAAACTAAAAAATTAAGAAGCTGAGTAATTCCTTTGGTGGAAGTCCTTTAGAGGAATCACTTAAGAGAAGAAGTCATATGGGAAACCGAGGAGAATATATGAAAACAATACCCCCATCTATTTAACCAATCATGTAAGAATTTTGAGGAAGAAATTTCTTAAGGTGGTAGAATTGTAATAGCATGTTTCTAACTAAGGATTAGATTTTTAGACTATAGAGTCATACAAGAATATATGAAGTGTATTTCATTTGTATGCATCATATTCTCTTATATATACGAAACATGCTTTAGAGGCACTGTAAAAATAGTATATGCACTCATTTGACATATCCTGGGGTATGAAAGATTTTAAATGATTATGACATCATTGTGTGTTAATTATGAATTGAATTTTTTATGGATTATAATTAGTGAATTGGCAATTAAGGTTACATTTGAGTGATTGATGAAGTAATATGAGTAACTAGTATAAGAAAAATGTTGAATAGAAAGATAAATTGATACATCGAAATTTAGGTTGACTAGACCAATGAAATAGTTACACATGGCTTGATTAAATGAATGACAAATTGTCACGGCCTGGAACCATATTGGGCACATTACAACTGCCACATACCTAGGTTAAGGATACTCACAGTCCCCTTAACCTGACTATACAATGCTAATCGAATACCCTTTGAAAACATTTGGACAACACAACGACTATATTTTGAAAATCTCAAAATTTAATTAAAATATCTATAAATCAGTTTTAAACGCACTTCTATATTCACATTTAAAACTCTACCACAACTTCTGAACTTTTAAGTCCACTCAAGAGCAATCTCAACAACAGTACCAAAGGTTCATACATAAGGTCTTTTACAAACCACAAGACAGTCAAGATTTAATTTACAAAATCATAAAACATATCAACATAACCAATTTAATAAAAATAGCTCATGAGCCACTATACAACAAAAGTATAAAACAGAGACTACTGACCACATGATACACTCAGAGTCTCAAGTTCACAAAATTAACTTGCATGTTTGGAAAGCGGAGGGGGTGAGTATACTATTTACTTAATGAGCAAGAAAAACATATATCACAAATAAAACTTGATACACACCAAGGCGGTGTAAATAACCTATAAAGTGAATATACATGACATAGAAACACATAGGCCTAGTCTATGACTCAACGTATACTGGTTAGGAACCACATAGGCCTAGCCTATAACTTAATGTATACTGGTTGAGAACCATATGAGCCTAGCCTATTAATCACCCATCTGGTGAACATAGGTTCCAGTTCCAATACACAAAAGCAGAAAAACATCACACGTATAAATCAAAGCTCGTCATAAAATAAATATCAGAATAAGCCAAAAAATCATGTGTGTCACCACTAGTTGGCCAATCTAGTGTGCACACCCACCGATTCCTAGTGTTGGCTCGACTTTCATCTATGGTGAGTCCAGACTACAATCGATAAAAGTGTCATGACCTTAGGTAATGACCTCATTGATGTCGAAACCCTAGGTATGGAATCACCCATAAGTCCCGTAAAAGGTGTTGATATGGAGACTCGAACTCAACTTTTATATACCAACGTCAAGGGTATGGTTGTCGCTTAATCTGTTGTGCCTAGCACATGATTGGCCAATCGTTATCTCACCAATCATAAAATCATATAAAATATTAAGTACAAAAATCAAGTAAGGCATCATGCCTTTATTTATCGATCCAACTGATAAAATGAAACCTTACCATGGCACTAAACTAAAAGAGAGCACATACATGTAACATACATGACTTGATTATGCATATGTAAATTTTAAAACATTATTTCATGTAATAAAAGTCATCTTTTGCACTCCAAGTGCAAAGTTATTCAAAATTTTAGTTTCAGAAAATAAAACGTTATTCTTTGCACTTCAAGTGCAGGTTTGTTAAAAACAATATAATTTCTCAAAATACATAATAAAAAACATCAGTTGCACTCAAAGTGCAAAGAGTTATTCAAAACAATGTTGTTTATTACATATACAAATATACTAACATCCATTTGAGATTCAATTCCACTATGTATCACCTACGTTGAAAATCATATACAAGTCATCATGCATGTCTTGGGATGTCCTAATCCCATTTGAGAGATATGGTTTCCCAAACTCACCTCAAAAGAAGGTGTACACTCCCTTGACTTCAACAATTCTCGATATGAGCTCCGTAATCTATAGCTCCCGAGGCTTTATACATACAAATATACAATGTATTTACTACTTAAACATGCATCTCAAATTCATGCACAACCACAACCAAATTCATCCATAATCAATCATCATAAATGGTTTTCTAACATATGTCAATAGGTCAATAATTCACTTATTAATTTAGCTCAATGTCTCCTCAACCATCAAGCTAAAATTCACTTACTAATTCAGCTCAATGTCTCCTTAACCATCAAGCTAACCTAACCTTGTGTGTAATGTTTTTATCATTTTATTCCTAATGTTCCTTTATGAACAAATTGTCTTCTTTTAATCATAACTCTCTCAAACAAAATCCAAATTCTATGATTATTATGGCCCCCAAAACTAGACTTCCATTAGTATTAATATATCAAAAACTTACACAAACAATATCTCCCTTTAAAATATAATCTCCATCCAAAATCTATCATATTTCTGGTAAGAAATAGACTATCAACCAATACTCAAACTACAATAAATCATTATCAATACATCTCCTAACAAAAATGTTTCACAAAAGCATTAATAATACATCAATAATCATTTTTCATGTTTTATACTTTCACTAATTTGGACTTTAAAGTCCTCAAAAACTAGGAAATAATACAAGGTTCCTACACAGGGGTCTATCACAGGCTATATTAGGGAAACAAGCATAACTCGAGATCTAGTCACTATTTTGTCAAGCCACTTTCACAAAGATCAAGTTAAGACCTATATCTACAACTTTCATTCTTTGAGTTTCTTCAAATGCTTGTTCTAAGAATATGAAAGACAGGTCCAAAAAGAAAGATGAAATTGAAACCAAAATTTCAACTTACCTTGATAACTTCTTTCCTTCTCCTTTTCTCTTCCCCTTTTTCTCTCCTTCTCTTCTCATTTTCGTTTTTCTCCCTCTTCTAACCTTATGGCAGACCTTCACTCTTACTTCTATTGCCTTTTCATCCATTTCTCTAGAAAATTCAAGAAGGTCAAACTAATCCATATGTCACCATTCTATTGGTCCATGTGTCACCATTCTATTGTTACATATGTTATCCTTCTATTACATATGAAACTATTATAATGGTCACCATGTGTCACTTACTTTAGGCTTCACATGTCACTCATTTTAAGCCTCCATATGTCACTACTTGTAAGGCTACACATGTCACCAATTGTAAGGCTACATATGTCACCATTCCGTTACTCCACATGTCACAAGTCTAAAGTTCCATTTGTCATAAACTTAAAGGGTTGCTTGTCACAATTATACTCAAGCCACTTTTCATCCATTTAATTAATCCTTTTTTCATTTATTCCTAATGCCACATGTCAATATTTCATAGTCCTAATCAACCTAAATTCTCATGGATAAATTTGTCTTGCTCTTTAATTTTTTTCTTAAACTACATGTGTATATCACCTCATCAATTACTCAATTGTAACAATAAATTCCCAATTCACTAATTATAATCCATCAAAACAAAATTTAGGACAAAATCAACACATAATTACATCATGATCAATAAAAACCTTTCATACCTTGGAACATGTCAATTGAGTGCATATACTACCTTGTAATGTTTTCTAAATCATGATTCATAAATGTATATGAATGCTATACATGTCAATGAAATGCACCTCGTAAATTCTTAAATGAAATAACTCATATAACTTAATCTAACAGTTTAAAATCTTAACAAATTTAAAAGGCAGGATATTACAACTCTTCCCCCTTAAAAAATTGTCCTCAAAATTCTTATTTGACTGGTCAAACAGATGGTGGTAATGCTATCTTTATAAAATCAAAGAAAAAGACATTGTTTGATAAAATAGATCAAGCTACGCCTAGCTTATACGATATCTTAAACACTGCAAGGAAAGTCGATAAATACTCCCACCAAGGTCGAAATCATCCGACCATTAAGGACGTCAACTAAACGATCTAAGACTCAACTTCTCGACCAAAGAATTTCGACACCCAGACTTGACTCCAAAGGCTCATGAACCTTTTGAAAATGGTAATAACACTTTTGAAAATGTAAAAACCATGCCCTGATACCATTTTAATTGTCACGATTAGGAACGACATCGGGCATATGACAACTACTACATACCTAGGCTACAGATACTCACGGTACCCTTAACTCGTCTAGGTAAGGCTAAACGAATATCCTTTGAAAACATTTGAATAACAAAATGGCTATATTTTGAAAATCTCAAAATCAATTAAAATATTTGTAAATCAGTTTTAAGCGTAATTCTATATTCACATTTAAAACTCTACCACAACTTCTGGACTTTTAAGTCCACTCAAGAGCAATCTTAACAACAGTATCAAAGGTTCATACATAAGGTCTTTTGCAAACCATAAGACAATCAATATTTAATTTATAAAATCATAAAGCGTATCTGTTGGAGTTATGTAAACATAATGCCTTGGAAAGGAAGTATATTTATATATAATTTAATCTTCTTCCGGTTTCTTTTGTAATGAAAATATTTATTATTAATGAAACAAAAGAGTCTAGTTTTATTTGCATGAGCATTATATAACTATCCATAAGGTATCAAGATTCTTTTGTAAGTAATATACAAAGACATGAAAATGTATAAGAAACATGTATATTATTATAATCTAAATTAGTTCATTCATAGTTGAATAATCAAGTTGGTCGCTTGATTATAGTTTAGACTGTAGTGTTGCAATTTATCTCTGTGCAATTAAAAGAGTTTACTTCAAGGAAATGATGAGTTTCATATCATGATAGTAGTTGATTATCGATAATGGCACTATTAAATGAATATGCAATCATATATGTTTTTTAAATAATAAAGTAGGTCATTACTTTAATATTAAAACACACACTTTAGCATTCATTTATTATGAACCACCATCTTAATGAGTGGTGAATTATGAACCACAATCATTATAATTCTTGATATGATCAGAATGGATTTTTACATAGTGTCAATCTAGTGTCCGCATGTTGGAATTGTTAATTGAAATATGTATCAGGGAACATTCACTTAAATAAGGAGTTTATAGTGATATCATCACTTCTAGATGTTTTACGGAGATTAGAGATTAAACTGACACCAGTAGTTTGATGGACTAGCTATCTATCAAGTCTCAACACCAAGATGAGATCTTATATGTTAATCACCATATAGAGTAAAACATGAGATCTAAAAGGAAAAACCCACATAAGGGCAAAACGATAATTTTATCCTTTATCGTACGGATGGCTATAATATGGTTCATAATAAATTTTACAATTGGACATCTTATTTGAAACATGTGTTGTCATAATATTTAGTAATTCAAGAGTTCAACTAATTGTCTTTAGTGGAATGACATTTGATTAATAAGCTGCAATTAATTCTAATGAGATTAAATTAATTATGGGCTTATTGGAGCTTGAATTATATAAGTATAATTAGATTCCCCACTTAGCTTCTAGGAAGGTTATCAAGCAAAGTAAGAAATATAAATAGAGGTTTTAAAGCCGATGATTGAATGTTAGGCTTACACTAATTAATTGTTAATTAGAAGCTCAAATGAACATTTAATATTGGGCTAACTTTAGTTTGATTTGATTAATCTGATTAATTAAATTGAAACAAGTTATTAAAGATAAATGGAGGGAAATTTTTGGTTTTATAGGTAAATGTGCAGCTGCACATTTAGCATTGAATTGCTAAATTAAAGATGGTTTTATCATGCTTCATCATCATTAAATGGAGTAATGATCTTATCATTAAATGCTTTAATAGTTGTCTTTTAATGATGGCATGTAACCTTTTAGCATTCATTTGATTAAAGAAAGGAAGAGGTTAATTTGATGCACTCTCTCTCCCTTCTTTCACCTTATAATAAAAAATGAGAGGGTTTCATTTAGGTTGTTGGTCTTTTCATATAGCCATCTTAAACAAATAAGAAGTGTCTCATTTACTGGCTTCTATATAATTAATTAAAGAATGAAGTGATGCAATGGAAGCACTTCAATTCTTTCTTTTGATGTTAACTGAAATCGAGGAGGAAATAGAAGGTGTTTTTACATTTTTTACTCACTCCCTCCTCTCTTACATGAGTTAGCTAAAAGTTGAATGAGAAGAGTCTCATTTTTTACTTCTTTCAACTAAGGAAAATCTCTTCCAAATTTCTTCTCCTTTCCCACTAAAGGATCTTGTTAACCAAATTGCCCAAGAAGAATAAGTGGTAGATCAGATTGGATGAGGATACACCAATAAGGAGAGGATACATTAACAAGGAGAGTATACTAAAGCAAGGAGTCAAAGCTGTAGTAAGGAATCGATATAATTTCTACCAACTTGGTCTTTTGTTAATTATTTTCCTTATATCGTGTCATGTATGGCTGAAACATGTTGATTTGGTTACATTGTTTCCACTGTGTTTTGATTTTGGAAAAAATTTTGTAATCTACCATTTTAGCCAAATCTTGCATGCTTTTGTTTTTTATTCAACAATTGGTATCAATGCCATTTTATTATGCATGATTTCGGTTCCTATATGTGATGCATAGGTTGGCAATTAAATTTTGTATACTACATATTTTTATGTGATAAAAATATATATGGTGTATGTTTTGCTCTTTTGGTTGTCTATAGAATATAGTTTTACCTTGTAAGTTTTCTTCGTTTGGTTTGTAATAAGGAGGGTGGCCTATCATCATCATGTTTCCTCCTTAGCTTCATTTTTCTGTTTTCTGTGATTTTGTAATGTACAAATTGTTGTAATATTGAAGATGGAGCAACCATGGATTGAAGAAAAGACTAGGTAATGGTTTCGGTTTATTCTTTGGTATATTGGCAAAGTTTCGGTTTTATGAAAACCAAAATACTGGAATTTTTGTTGTAACAAGGTTTCGTTTTATTACAACAAAAAAACTGGAATTTTTGTTGTATTGGCAAAGTTTCAATTCTATGGAAACAAAAATACTAAATTTTTAGTTGTAACAAATTTTCGGTTTGGCCAAAACAAGTGCTGGAATTTTTTGAGTTTTGGATTTACCGAAAACAAGTGTTGGAATATTTTTTTTCAAAGTGACAAAATTAGGTTTTATGAAAATGCCATTACACATTTTTTACAAAATGTGTAGGGTCATGTGGATGAAGAGTTCGAAGTAGAAGATCCAAGTCTAAGATATTTTTTGTTTGGGCCGAGAGCATTATAATTTATTTTTATATTCTAAGATGGACAATCAAAAGAAGTGTTATTATTCATTACATGAATGGATAAATGGAAGCTAATAATATGTGATATTATGTGAAAGTATGCCATTTAGAATAATTGCCAACCCTAGGCTTTGCCATGCATTCATTATGTATAAGATATATAATGAAACAATATAGGATGGATAATATGGTTTATAATAAATTTTATGAATATGGCTATAATATGGCTATAATATTGTAACATTCCGTTACCCATGTGAGGGATAAAATTGTGAATTACGAGAATTATTGAGAAATTAGAAAGTGCAATTCATGTTTATGC
>JANIJH010000005.1:53268620-53280645 GCA_024520975.1 Erythroxylum areolatum
CATTTCAAGTTTTATTAGTTCAAGTGTATTTTGTATTTTTGGTTCTTGAACTCAAATGATGTATTATGGCTTGAAATCCCATTAAAGCTTTGTAAACTCTTCTTTTGGTTATCAATGAGATATGGTTGATGTTGATTTTGGTTTCAAACCTTTCACATTAAATTGTTTTATCATAAGAATACGAATTAAGAAGATTGCTTGAATGTATGTTTAAGTTTGCGTCTTGAGTTATTTTTGTGTTGGGTTGTTTTAATGAAATGGATGGAAAAAATTTTAAGCTTGGGTTTCTGTGAAAAAAGGCCTTCGTCGCGACGAAGTTAAAATCGCGGGCTCACCGCGGCGAGGGTTCTTTCGCTTGCTGCAGCGAGAGTTCTTTCGCTCGCCTTGGTGAAGGGTCATCCGCTCGCCGCGGCGTGGCTTCCCGAAAGGTTTCGCCGCGACGAAACATCACACGCCGCAGCGACTCCCACCTTTGCTTCCGAGGGACGTTTCTTCTTGGTCTTCCCTCCAAGCTCAAGCATCAAGCTTCCGTGTCCAATGTTGGGCTTCGAAAATGGGGTCCAATAAGAGGATTAGTGATCAAAGTGACTGTTCAATAGAGCAGAATGAGCGGAGTAGGACAGAGAGGCAAAGGCAGAGGTAGAACAAGTTTTGCTAGTCCTAATGCCGAGACTGAGACGAGCCACAATAGACAGGATCTATGTCATCAATAGACAGGAGGCTCAGGACTTCCTAAATGTTGTAGCAGGTATGTTATATGTCTTTAATTTTAAGGCATATGCATTATTAGATCTAGGATCAACGCATTCTTTTATCACTCCTTATCTGGAATCTAAATTGCATTGTGGAAAAGAGATATTGAAATGTGGATTAGAGGTGAGCACTCTAGGAGGTAGTATTACCGCAATTGGGAGATTTGTAAAAGGTGTATTACTTGGGTTAATTAGGTCGAGTTAAAAGCCAATCTAATAGTATTGTACTTAAAAGAAATAGACCTTATTCTAGGTATGGACTGGCTCACAACACATAGGGCTATCATGAAATGCTACACTAAGGAGGTAATTATTGAATCTCCTAATCAGTCGAGAGTAATATTTTGAGGTGTTAGTCAAGTAATGCCAACCAAGCTAATTTCATCAATGAGTGCTCTTAGATTGATTTAAAGGGGAAGTGAGGCTTATTTAGCCTACGTAACTGATACCCGAATTGAGCAAATAGTTTATGATATTCACATTCTCAGGGAATTCCCGGATATGTTTCCCACTAAATTATTAGGACTACCCTCGGATAGGGAGATAGAGTTTACTGTCGATCTGGTTCTAGGTACCACTCCTGTATCGATTCCTCCATATAGGATGGCACCTGTAGAACTTAAAGAATTTATGACTCAATTGCAGGGGTTGTTAGATAAGGGCTTCATCAGGCCTAGTGTGTCACCTTTGGGAGTCCAATTTTGTTTATGAAAAAGAAAGATGGAACCTTGAGTTGTGTATCGATTATAGACAGATGAATAAAGTGACAGGGAAAAATAAGCACCCATTACTGAGAATAGATGATCTACTTGATCAACTACAAGGAGCTCAGGTGTTCGCTAAATTGGATATCAGATCAGGATACTATTAATTGAAGATAGCAGAAGCTGACGTACTAAAAAGTGCATTCCGAATTAGATACGTGCAATTTGAGTTTTTGACGATTCCTTTTGGATTGACGAATGCTCCGGTAGTCGAAGAGTAGAGAGGAACATTATGAGCATTTAGTTCTCCAGATTATAAGGAACAAGCAATTGTATGCCAAGTTTAGTAAGTGTGAATTTTGGCTTGACCATATGGTATTTTTGGGTCATATAGTATCTGGAAGAGGCATTCAGGTAGACCCAAAGAAGTTGAAGTAGTGATGAAGTGGGTAGCCCTGAGAAAAGTATATGAGATTCAGAGTTTGCTCGAATTAGCAGGTTATTATAGAAGGCTTGACGAGGTTTTCTTTGATTTCAATCCCTTTGATAAAGCTTCTGAAAAAGAATGTATCTTTTCAATAGACTGATGAATGTCAGAGGAGTTTTGAGGAATTAAAACATCGGTTGACTATGACACCAGTATTAGATGTTCCATCGGGTTCTGGAGGATATATAGTATATAGTGATGCCTCACACCAAAGATTAGGGTGTGTTTTGATGTAGTACGGTAAGGTGATCGCATATGCTTCGAGACAATTAAGGTCTCATGAGTTTAACTAACTAGTTCATGATCTAGAGTTGGCTACAGTAGTGTTTGCCTCAAAGATGTGGACACATTATTTGTATAGTGAAACATTTCAGATATTTACAGATCACAAAAGTCTAAAATATTTGTTGAGTCAGAAGGA
The DNA here is from genome assembly GCA_024520975.1 of Erythroxylum areolatum. Lineage (NCBI taxonomy): Eukaryota > Viridiplantae > Streptophyta > Magnoliopsida > Malpighiales > Erythroxylaceae > Erythroxylum > Erythroxylum areolatum. The sequence continues at coordinate 53,270,985 of JANIJH010000005.1, forward strand.
GTCGAATATGAGACAAAGGAGATGGATTGAGTTGCTTAAAGATTATGACTGCACGATTGAATACCATCCTGGTAAAGTGAATGTGGTAGCTGATGCATTAAGTAGTAAATCTAGTAGCAGTGTGGCATAGATTCAGATATCAAGGTTACCACACCTAATACAACTGAGAGCATTGAATGTTGACTTGAATTTGGGGCAGAATGAAGCATTATAGCTACATTGAAACTTAGACCAATATTACATAAGAGAATTAGAAAGGTTCAAAGCAAGGATCTAGAATTTATGAAGCTTATTGAGAGGTTGATACCGGACCCAAATTTTGGATTTGAGTTGAGAGATAATACATTATGGTTAAAGCAGAGATTGTGTGCATCAGAAATGGATGATCTGAAAAAGGAAATTTTGGAGGGAGCACATATAGCGACTTATGTTATGCATCCTGGTACTACTAAGATGTGTAATATACTGAAACAACATTTTTGGTGGCCAAGGATGAAGAAACAAGTGGTGGAGTATGTAGCTAAATATTTGACATATCAATAGATTAAGGCTGAGCATCAGGCTCCAGTTGGAAGGTTACAACCATTGCCTATTTTGAAGTGGAAATGGGAGAGAATCACTATGGATTTCATAATGAGTTTACCGAAAATGCCAAGGCAACATGATGCCATATGGGTCATTGGTGATAGATTGATGAAGTCAACCCATTTCTTACCTGTGAGGGAGAATAATACACTAGATCAACTAGCCAGGAGATACGTCAATAAGATAGTAAGGTTACATGGAGTCCTAGTTTCTATTATGTCTAACCGAGATCTTACATTCACTTCTAGATTCTAGGGTAGTTTACAAATAGCTTTAGGCACAAAGTTAAGTTTCAACACAATATTTCATCCTCAAACAGATGGACAGAGTGAAAGGACTATTAAGACTATTGAGGATATGCTTAGAGCTTGTGTATTGGAATTCTAAGGAGCATAGGATTAGTATGTAGCTTTTATTGAATTTGTATACAATAATCACTATCATAGTAGTATCAGTATGGCTCCTTATGAAGTCTTATATGGTAGAAAATTTCAGTCACCATTGTATTAGGATGAAGAGGGATTAAGAATTATTGAAGGCCTAGAGTTAATTCAAGACACCATTGATAAGGTGAAATTGATCCGCAGTAGGATTAAAGTGGTTCAAGACAAACAGAAGAGTTATATAGACCAACATTATAGTGATATGGAATACCAAATGGGAGATAAATTGTTTTTTAGAGTGTCACCTTAGCGAGGAGTGCTGAGATTTGGTAAAAAGGGTAAATTAAGCCTTAGATACATTGGTCCATATGAGATCACTGAGAGAATAAGACTATTGGGATATAAGTTATCATTACTAGCTGAGATGTCTCAAATTCATAATGTGTTTCATGTTAGCATGCTTAGGAGATATCAATCAAATCTAATGCATATATTGCTAGCAAAAGAGGTTGAGATTTTAAGTAACTTGAGTTATATGAAGGAATTGGTAAAAATAATGTGTTATCATACTAAACAGTTGAGAAACAGAGAGATTCCATTGGTTAAAATTCTTTGGAGGAACCATTCAAGAGAAGAAGCCACATGAGAGACTGAGGAGAAAATGAGGAAACAATAATCAATCAGGTAAGAATTTCTATGACAAAATTTCTTAAGGGGAGATAATTGTAATAGGCCATTCCTACACTTAGGAATTAAACTACTATATGAAGTCATATGAGTCATATCATATGAGAATACATAAAGTGCATTTCATTTATATGCATCATATTCATATATATACATGAATTATGATTTAGTACACATTGCAAAGATAGTTTATGCATTCAATTGATTTGTTCCAGGGTATAAACTATTTTAAATGTTTATGATGTGATTATGTGATTGTGTATTATTATGTCTTAAATTTTGGTTTGATGGATTAAATTAGTGAATTGGAAATTAATGTTACATTTGACTAATTAATGAAGTAATATGAGTATCTAGTATATGAAAAATGTTGAATAGAAAGATAAATTGATATATGAAAATTTAGGTCGACTAGACCTATAAAATAGTGACACATGGCATTAGTATTAATGTGAAACATGACTTGATTAAATTAGTGACAAATGATGGCTTAATTGGATGACAAATGGTCTAGTGAGTATGAGATAAGTGGACTAATTATGGATTGAAAAATGCTAGTTGAAGGATGAGACATATCGTATAGATCTTAGCATGACAAGCGTCATGCCAAATGTCCATATTCTCACCATACACCTACACTTATGATTTTACTCTTAAAAGAGTTTTATCTTGTTTTGGCCATATACTTTCTTGTTCTTGCCACCGACCCACACTTATAACCCTTACATATTAAGTTTTTCCAAAATTTCTACACTTTTCTACTCCAAAATTTTTGCAACCTTCATTTTGGGATTGAAACCCCTTTTATTTCCATCTTATTCTTGAAGTATCCTTGCTTGTTGGAAGATTAAGTTAACTTGAAGATTGAGGTGGAATTAGGGCTAATCAAGTAAGTTGTTTTTGATCTCTATGGCATGTTAAAATAGAAACATTCATGATTTAACTACGCCGTAAAATGGGTATATTAGGAGTGTTCCAGAAATTGATAAGTTAGGGTTATATGTATAAAGGTAAATGATAGTTATATTTTGATTATGATGCATGAAAGACTATGATTTATAAGTTATCAATTAAATGATTTTGAGTTAGAATAGGTGTGAAATTGATGAGGAAATGAAGTATAATTTAGGTATAACTAAGGTATGATCAATGGATTAGTATGATGGTGTTAAAATTTGGAAAAAGATTGAAGGAAAGGGATGGTGAACTGTCTATTCATCCATTCCATGATTGTGGAACCAGCATGAGCTCCTTCCTTTGATCGTGGGAAATGCCCTAGAGAAGAAAAGTTTATGTTATGTCTTTCCATGATTGTGGAAAGGTACCCACGATCGTGGGAAATGCTTAGGAAGTGAAAAACTCTATTTTGTGTGATTGTTGAACCAACTAAGGATAAGTTACTTTACTTTGGTGTATTTGGATTTGATTAAGGTTTGAAATGAACTTAGATAGTTGTTTGAATGATTGATTAAGGGTTTGATAAGTTTAAGTTGATAATTGATGTTATAATTAAGGAATGTATTGTTTGATGTCAATGTATATGAATTTGGGAAGTATTAGTTGTTAAAGAAATGAGGGGCTTCTTATGAATTCAAATGTGATACATGGGATATAAGTCATGAATTAGGTATGATTGAGTGAGAATTGAGAAGTTGTATGAGTATGGAATGTTAGGAAGGGCTGGATAAATGTATGATTGAATGAATTTACAGTAATCAAGATTTCTTAAAGCATTGATCTAATCACCAGTAAGTTATGTAGAAGATATGATGAATGAATGAGAAAGATTTGTGAATAAGGTTACATACCCGGGATAGTCAATTGATCATGCATTAAACATAAGACATCTACATACGCATGATTGAGTATCCATTTGATTAAACAAGTTAGTAATGTATACATATGTGTGTATTGCATGATATAGAAGAACAAATTGACCGACCACATCCAGACATTGTCAGATCGTCAAGGCAATAGCTATTCTTGAGCATACTATGAGTCAACCTAGATGTTCTCTCACCATAATCTACTTGCTTTGTTTAAAATTTAGTTATTGAATTGCTATTCATGTGAGTGTGGTAATTCCGGACCATTAATTGTCAGAGAAGATTAATATTCGAGAATTGGAAGTGTTTTATAAATCTATGTGAATATGAAATATGTGTTCTCAACTGAATGTTGAATGTCGGACTTAGATATGAAGAATGTGATATATGACTTGAGTTTATCAAATGTGAAATACTAAATACATCATAAGTGAATTGTTGCATCTCATTATATTGAAATGCATAAACAATTAAAAAAGTTGTGACCGAAGTGATCCAAGTGAAAAAGAGCTTAAACCTCATAAATGTGCATAAAGAGTCGTAGGCTTAGTTATCAATGAGCCTCTTATCCATAATGGGTATGGGATAGTATATAAAATGAGCCTAGTATCTACAAAGGATACGGGATAGTTAAATTGACGCTCGGCCACAACAAAATAAAAATGAAGTGGAGTCACATATGCATTTGCATATGCATCCTTATTTATTATGATTGATTGGATATGCCATATTAACTAATTGAATTAACATGCCCATTGAACTGAGATGAAATATTAAATGGTTGAAATAAATGAAGTATGTGATGTGATGTGAATTATTCATTTATATGACATATTTGGTAAACTGGACTATATATATGTTATTGAGTGAGCACATCGATGATGGTGCACTCACTGAGTTTGTAAACTCATTAAAATTGCAATTTTGCTTTTCAGGTTCAAAGGAGTTCTAACTCCTAAGTAGATCAAGTAGGAATCTAGTACCTATGTTTTGGAGCAAGAATGAATCAAAGGTCGGTTAGCTGACACTAAAGAATCTAGATAGAATATTTTGGTTTAACATCCCACTTCATATAGAACGTCTTGTAAAGCGTAGCAAACTCTTAGAAGTTGTTGGTAATGTATATGTATGTGGATTATTTACTGTAATGCTACAATGTATGTTCATGTTTATGAATAAAATGGGAAATTTTGATCTTCTTAAATACTTGTGTTATGTATGATGCCTTAACAAGTAAATGTGATAGCTCTAACATGTCATTTCTATAGGGTATATTCTCGGATAATCTATGGACATTCAAGCCATATGTCTCACACTTCAACTACCAATTGTCACTTGGTGTTTGGTCCATTTTTCACATAATTTCCTAAGCCATTTGTCACCCAAGTATACCACCATTTGTCACTCATTTATTCAAGTCATTTGTCACTCTATAGTAATGCCAAGTGTCACCATTTTATAGGCCTAGTCATCCTAGATTCCTATGTATCAATTTACCTTGCCATTTGACATTTTTCCTAAACTAGGTGCACATATCACTTCCTCAATCACCTAGTTGTAACAACAAATTCCCAATTACTAATTATAATCCATCAAAACAAAATTCTAGACATAATCAATACATAAGTACATCATAATCAATTAAAATCTTTCATACCCCGAGATATGTCAATTGAGTGCATATACTATTTTTATAACGTCTCTAAATCATGATTCATGTGTGTATGCAAATATGATGTATGTAAATGAAATAAACTTCATGTATTCTCATATGATATGACTCAATCTTATAGTTAAATCCTTCAGTGTAGAAATGGGTTATTACAATTCTCCCCTTTAAGAAATTTCACCCTCAAAATTGTTACCTAATTGGTTAAATAGATGGGGGGTACTATTTTCTCATATTCTCTTTAGTTTCCTATGTAGCTTCTTCTCTCGAATGGTTCCTCTAAAGGATTTTCACCGAAGGAATTACTTAGTTTCTTAACTTCTTAGTTTGATAACCAACTATTTCGACTGGCTCCTCTATATAACTCAAATTAGTTGCAGTTTCAACTTCTTGTGCTGGCAATACATGTGTTGGATCTGATCGATACCTCCTCAATATACTAACATGGAATGCATTGTGAATTTGAGACATCTTTAGCGGTAATGCTAACTTATAAGCCAGTGGTCCAACTCTCTTAATAATCTCATATGGACCAATGTATTTAGGACTTAAACTTACTCTTTTTACTAAATCTTAACACTCCTCGCCAAGGTGATACTCTTAGAAATACCTTATCTCCCACTTGGTACTCCATATCCTTTAGGTGTTGATTTGCATAACTGTTTTGCCTATCTTGATCTACCTTAATTTTACTGCGGATCAATTTCACCTTATTAACAGTGTCTTAAATCAGTTTTGGACCTTCAAAATTCTTAGACCCTTTTCATACCAATACAAAGGTGAACGACACTTTCTGCTATAAATGCCTCATATGGAGCCATATCGATGCTACTGTGGCGATGATTGTTATATGCAAATTCAGTAAGAGCTATATATTGATCCTATGCTCCTTGGAACTCCAAAATATAGGCTTTGAGCATATTCTCAATAGTCTTAATAGTTATCTCACTCTATTCGTCTGTATAAGGATGAAATGTTGTACTGAAGTTTAACCTCGTACCTATTATTGTTTATAAACTATCCCAAAATCTAGAAGTAAACCTGAGGTATCGATCAGATATAATAGACAATGAGACTCTATGCAATCTCACTATGTCATTAACATACCTCTAGACCAATTGATCCAGTGTATTATTCTCCTTTACATGTAAAAAATGGGTCGATTTTGTTAATCTATCAACAATGACCCATATAGCATCATGTTGCCTCGGAGTCTTTGACAAACCCATAATGAAATCCATTGTAATCCTCTCCCATTTCCACTCCAAAATAGGCAAGGACTATTACTTCCCAATTGGAGCCTGAGGTTCTGTCTTAATCTATTGACAAGTCAAACACTTAGCAACATACTCTGCCATTTGCTTCTTTATCCCTGGCCATAAGAAATGTTGTTTCAGCGTATTGTATATCTTGGTAATACAAGGATGTATAGCATAAGCTGCTATGTGTGTTTCCTCCAATATTTCTCTTCTTAAATTATCAACATCAGGTACACATAATCTTTGCTTCAGTCATAAAGTATCATCTCTCAATTCAAACTCAAAACTTGAATCCTGTTTCAACTTCTCAGTAATCTTTACTAATTCTTGATCCTTACTCTGAACTTTTCTAATCCTTTCATGCAATACCGATCTAAGCCTCAATGTAGCTAACAATGCTTCTTTCTATCATAAATTTAGCTCAACATTCTATGCTCTCAGCTGAACTAAGCTTGGAAACCTTGATGTCTGAATCTGTGCTACACTGCTATTGGATTTCCTACTTAATACATTAGCAACAACATTAGCTTTACCAAGATGATATTTAATAGTGCAATCATAATTTTAAGCAATTCAATCCATCGTCGTTGTCTCATATTCAACTCCTTCTGACTCAACAAATATTTCAAGCTTCTATGATCTATAAATATCTGAAATGTCTCATAATACATGTAATGTCTCTAATCTTCAGAGCAAACACCATTGTAGCAAGTTTTAAATCATGAACCAGATAGTTAAGCTCATGAGACCTTAACTATCTTGATGCATATGCAATCACTTTACCATACTGCATTAAAACACACCCTAATCCTTAATGTGAAGCATCACTATGCACAACGTATCTGCTAGATCCAGATGGAAAAACTAATAATGGTAATGTAGTTAACTGATGTTTCAATTCCTCAAATTTCCTCTAACATTCATTAGTACATCGAAAGGGTATATTCTTCCTTAGAAGCTTTGTCAAAGGGGATAAGATCAATGAAAACCCCTCGACGAACCTCCTAACATATCTTGCCAACCTAAGAAAACTCCGAATCTTAAACACATTCCTAGGGGCTTCTCACTTCATTACCGCCTCAACTTTCTTTGAGTCTACCTATATGCCCTATCTAGATACTATATTACCCAAAAATACTACTTGATCTAGCCAAAATTCACACTTGTTGAACTTGGCATACAATTACTTATCTCTCATTATCTATAAAACTACTTTAAGTGCTTAGAGTGTTCCTCTTTGCTCTTCGAATACACCAAAATATCATCTATAAATACAATTACAAAATGATCAAAGTAAGGTCAGAACACTTTATTCATTAATGCCATAAAGTTGTCGAAGCATTTGTCGACCCAAAAGGCATCACCAAAAACTCAAAAGGCCTATATTTGGTCCTAGATGCACTCTTTGGTTGATCAGCTTCTGCTATCTTCAACTGATAGTACCCTGATCTCAAATCCAGTTTAGTAAACACCTGAGCTCCCTGTAACTGATCAAGTAGATCATCAATTCTCGGTAATGGATACTTATTCTTTATTGTCATCCAATTCAATTGCCTATAATTAATACACAATCTCAAGGTCTCGTCCTTCTTCTTTATAAGCAAAACTGGAGCTCCCCAAGGTTACACACTAAATATGATAAAGCCCTTATCCAACAATTCTTGCAACTAAGTCTTAAGTTCTTTAAGTTCCACAGGTGCCATCCTATATGGAGGAATAGATATAGGAGTAGTGCCTGGAACAAAATCGACGATAAACTCTGTCTCCCTATCCTGGGGTAGTCTTGGTAATTCACTGAAAACATGTCCAGGAAATCCCTAAAAATAAGAGTATCCCGTATTGTTTGCTCAGTTTGGGTATTTGTTACATAGGATAAATAAGCCTTATATTTAGGCTAAATAAGCCTTACATCCACTTCGAATCAATCTAAAGGCACTCATTGAGGAAATCAATTTAGCTGGCACTGCTTGACTAACACCTTAGAATATTACTCTCGGCTGTGTAGGAGATTCAATAATCACCTCCTTGGTGTAGCAGTTCCTTACAACCCTATGCACAATAAGCTAGTCCATGCTTAGAATAAGGTTTATCTCTCTTAACCATAATATTATCAGATCGGCTTCCAACTCTACTTGATCAACTCGAATCAAACACCTTTTACAAATTTCGCCACTTACTATAGTACTCCCTACTAAAGTACTCACCTATAAATCACATTTCATCATTTCTCTCTCATAATGTAATTTAGATGCCAGGTATGGCGTAATAAATGAATATGTGGACCCTACATCTAACCATCCAAATGCTTCAAAATTAAAGGCACATAACACACCTCCAATGACATCAGGAGAATCTTGAGCCGCCTATCTGGTGATGGCATAGATACTAGCCTGAGATTGTGACTGATTGCTCCGCACCTTAGTCCTCGTCCTGGCAACACTAGGACCCGCTGAATTGGTTCCACCTCTGCCTCTGCCTCTGCCCTTCTGTCCTGTACCACCAGCTATACTCTGCTGAATAGTCATCTTAGTCACTCCTCCTCCTCTCATACTAGACTATGTTCCTAAAATAATAGGACGATCTCTAATCTGATGCTCAAAAGAGCCACATCGTAGGCAGGCTCTCGATATCTTCCAACATTCTCCACCATGTCTCTTCCCACAATGCTCACAATTGGGCATCTATTGTGCCTGCCCACTATAGGTCTGTCATCTAGAAGCCTGACCTCTACCAGAATGGACAAAGCCATCTCTCGGCCTTAACCCTAACTGTCTCGATCTTAGTTATGATCATGATGGCCTATTCTAATGTTTACTAAATCTTCTGCTAGAATCAACTTGGAACTTACCCTATCTCTTTAGTCTAAACTCCTACATGTACTCTCCTCATTCATCCTTTAGTAACTGCTCAATTCAGATTGAGACAACTCTCAGCTTAGTAGAGCTACTCAAATTGGTAATGGCCAACCTCGCTCTAATCTCCATATTCAACTCATCTTCAAACCACCTACATTTTTCTTCCTCAATTGGGACCAGAGCAGTAGCATTGTAACATCCCATTACTAGTGGGAAGGGTAAAATAGTAATTTGGAGTGGTTAATGAGTGCCTAGAATCGCCTTTACATGTTCAGGCATAATATAGCATACACATACATGTGAATAGTAAATTTTGCACATGAAAATGACTGTATATGCGTTCATGACATTTCCCGGTATAAGTGTTAAGAAATGTGATTGTGAATAAATGTGATTT
>JANIJH010000005.1:53321502-53340184 GCA_024520975.1 Erythroxylum areolatum
TTTTCGATTTCAATTCGCTTCCGATATGTTTATGTTTCCGCTTGTGATTTCGGTTTGTTTTTGCTTCGCTTTGATTTTCGGTCCGTTCGTTTATTTCGCAATTGTATTTGTCCGTTCTTTCGCATTAAGAATTCACTTCTCTTTATTATTCGTATCCCTTTTTGATTCTTTTTCGGTTGGGGTCCGGTTCCAAGATCGGGTCCCAACAATTCCCTTACCTGTCAAGTTACGCTCACCTTCACCAAGATGAGAATGATCTCCAACCATCCACTGTTTTACCAAACAGTTTTAATGTCGACCTATTACATATATCTCAACAAGAGACATCACATTCAGAATCTACTGAGAAAAGTGATCATCATAGCTCACATGTTCATACGGATGCACAACATATTTCACAATTTTCATAATCATCTCACACGAACTCTTAGATAGCAGAAAATAGTAGTTCTTCTGTTGAAAGAAAATTGCCACAGTAGTCCATCACCTAGGATGTTGTGCGAAGACATTTAAGCAGACTAAGCAAACCACCAACTTGGTTATCTAATTTTGTTATTAATCAGATTCATACTGATGCTTCCATACATGTCTTTTAATATAAAAACACTCACTCAGCCTTCTTTGCTAATATTACAAAGCTTCATGAACCAAGAACATATCAAGTGGCATAGGAAGATCCAAATTAGATGAAAACAATGCAGGAGGAGTTGGAAGCTTTAGAGAAGAATCAAACCTGGCAGTTGGTTTCACTACCAACAGGGGAGAAAGCTATTACGTCTAAATGGGTGTTTAGGATTTAATATACCATTGATCAATTTCTTGATACAAGACCAGGTTGGTAGCTTGGGGATATGATCAAGAGTTTGGTATTTATTATCACGATAGTTTTTCTCCTATTACTAAGGTGGTCATAGTCAGGGTGTTTTTATCAATTGTAGCTTCAAATCATTGGCGAGTACATCAGATTGATATCAACAATGCTTATTTGCATGGGTCAATTGATGAGGAGATTTACATGCTTCCTCTATATGGCTACACCAAAGAAAATAAGAATCAAGTTTGTAAGCTTTCAAAGTCCCTATACAGATTGAAGCAGGCAGGAAGACAATGGAATAAAGCCTTTATTGACAAGCTCCTGCAGATGGGATTTGTGAAATCAATATATGATTACTGCCTTTTCACCAAAAATACATCAACAGACTTTATAGCTCTTATAGTATATGTCGATGATATTCTTATTACAGGCACTTCCATTCAGCCGATTCAGAATGTGAAACAACAGTTAGATACTTTTTTTACTATCAAAGACATGGAAGAGGCTAAGTTCTTTTTGGGAATTGAATTGGTTAGATCACAGCAAGGGATGTTAATTTTTTAGACGAAATATATTCGTGACTTGGTTCAAAATGCATGATTATTAAATGCACAACTAGTTACTAATCCTTTTCCTTCAGGGGTTTAACTGACTGCTAATTCTGAGTTGTATGACAAACCAGATAGTTTTCGGAGGCTAGTGGGTAAGTTATTGTATCTAGGTTTACGAGGCATGATATATCTTTTATGACTCAACAATTAAGTCAGTGTATGAATGCTCCCTTAAGAATTCAGATGGATATAGCCTTGCATGTTGCATACTCGAAGGGTACTGATACTATGAGGTTATTTTACGCAGCTGATAATGGTTTTGATTTGCAAGCATACTGTGACTCCAATTAGGGGAGGTGCAAAATCACTCGACGATCGGTGACAGGATATTGTGTTTTTCTTGGAACGTCATTGGTTTCATGGAAATAAAAAAGCAAAATACTGTTACCAAAAGTTCAGAGGCTGAATATCGTGCTATGGCTACAACCTCTTGTGAATTAAAATGGTTGACATATCTTTCTTGGTGAATTCAAACTTAATCCTACCCTGCCTATACCCTTGTTCTACAATAATCAACCTGTTATTTGCATAGCAGCGAATCCTGTTTTTCACGAATGTATGAATCATGTCAGTATTGATTGTCACATTGTTAAGGAACACTTGGTTTAAGGATTTATCAGCATACCTTATGTTTCTTCCTTTAGTTAGATTGCTGATTTACTTACCAAGCGTTTAACTTTTGCATAAATGCATTCAGCGCTAGCCAAGATGAAGTTATTTTAATGTACTTCATCTTAAGGAGGGGGTGTTGGTTTCAGGTGTGGCTATAGGAACGCAATCATCATCTATGGAAGGAAATGGAAGGAAAATAGTTAGCATTAAGGAGCTATTATAATTAGTTATAAATCTATTATGAGTTGTTAAAAAGTTGTTTAGATTCTAATGTAACAAACTAGATTCAAATACTTTCAAGCTCATTCAAATGCTATATATACAAATACATTGTATTACTTTTTAAGGTGGAATAATATACAATTCAAGGGATTCTTCCTTTTCTTTTCTACAAGAACTTCCTAGAATCCTTTTTCTCTTAGTTTTACTTCCAACACACGCACTCTACCTATAAATTCCATGTAAAAAACTTCTTTCATGGAAAGTGTTGATGGAATATAATTTAGTTTTGTCAATAAGCTCTCAATTTTATGTATAAGAAGGTGTAAAATGTTATAAAGGAAAAGGATAATTTCGTTAAGTGGAATGTTAAAAGAGGGTTCATATCCAAGGTCTTTCCGTTGCAACTGTTACTTAGACCATACTGTTAGACTCACTGGGGTTAAAATATTTAGTAACCTCCAAACAATAGAGAGCTTTTCCATTTGTAATAAACTGCTCAACTTGAAGTACATCTTTGGGCTCGGAGAATGATCTCTAATTACTGAGGACACCCATTCTATTTACTATAAAAAAAATCTTTCAATGTAGTCAAAACAGTTTTTAGAGGATATTAATTACTCTTGGTCTCTAGAAAATTTGGAGAACTGTGTACAATACCTTGATCCAATTCACCTGCATATAAAGTAGCATGTTAGTGTCTAGCAGGAGCTCCTTGTACAATGTCACACTAGATGGACAAGTAAAAAAGGGAACCTTTACCATCTTTAGTGCTAGTTCAAGAGATATCCTAACTCGAATGTTATACGATTGTCCAAATCTTCCAAGAACATTGTAAAATAAATCTACATTCTGTTTGTTTGAATAACTAAGCACCTCTCCCTTGGCTACAACCAAATATTGTCTCAAAAATAAGTTAGGTTTGCTATTTGGGATCAAATCATTTGTTCTCATTATTTTTGGGGTAGGCAGAGGTAAAGAAAAGTATAACTATTTAGTTTTTAGAACCTTTTAGTTCTTAAAACTTTCTTTAGCCACAACTGTTGTCTGGTTCTAGCACATTGAGGGTGTATCTACTATGTTTTATGAAAATCTAAACCCACAAAAATTGAACAGCTAAAATCACTTAGAAATAGGAGGCACACACTAATTAGGAACAACAAATCTTTTACCTTGCTATTTAACTTCATAGTTAAATATTGTTCGGAGTTAGATTTTCACTAGCCACTAGGTGGCATACTACTACCTACCTAGTTTCAAGAAGATCACTAACTCTTTTTGTAACTTTTTCTTAGGATGAGGGGAGTAACTTATTGTGATGTCAGTAAATGATTGACACAAACACTATAAGAAAAATGTGGTTTAACGATGGATATTACTGAAATATTACCGACAGAAAACCTTTGGATTCTGTCAGTAATAGAAATTGGCGGTGGAATTAACCGACAGACAAAGGTGTCGCAAAAATGTTTGTAGGTAAATTTACTGACGGATATTTTATGTAACCATCGGTGAATACACCGACAGTTAGCTTTGATGGTCCGTAAATTTACCTACGATTGTTTTCTTTCCATTAGAATATTTGCAGACGGTATTGGTTATTCCGTTGGTAACATTACCGATAATTATGATTTTCCATCGGTGAATATATAGATGGTTCAGCAAATCCTGACGGTAAAGTTGACGATAGGCTGTCAATATTATTGATGGTGCTTCTTTGTTTCGTCGGTGAATATCATAGATTTACCGACGGTTGGTGGTGTTCCGTGGGTAAATATAATAGATTTTACTGACATACTTGTATTTTCCGTTGGTAAATATTTTTAATTTTTTTTAAAATCCCGACATTAAATTTTATTTCATGATCTTATGGTTAACGCATAATTTCAACAGTTGTGAATTATCTGTGCATGATTTTTTGATTTATTTATATATTTAATTTGTTTAAACCGAAAGTTGATTGATGATATAAAGTTAAAATTATCTCAATTGATAATAAAAATATTAAATTGACAAAATATGTATTTGTAATTCAAATGAAATGACTACAAGTATAGTGCGGATGCTTTGAGGTGCTACCCCTCCCCTTTAACTCATCCACCTTATTACAAAGTTGAGCTATGTACTGCATCAATGTCTGCACTGTGCTTCGAAGCTTATTGACTTCATTGGTTGTTGAGGTTGCTGTACTGGATGTGGAGAATTGCGAATAATATGTGTTCGCAAATGAACCTAACCTGAAGATCCTTCCATAACGGTCCCTACCACCCACTACATCAAGATATATCTGACTCTGATCAACAACTTTTTCTTGTTGAGACTATTGCTAAATACTTTCTTGTATTTGGTCTTATTAGGAGGCAATGTTTATATTAGTAAGTGATAATTATTGAGAATTAATATTAAAGTATAAATTTCACATACATTAAGTTCTCTACATCGGATGTTGACGAATGTCACACCATCATGCTTCTTAGTGTGAGTGTGCAAAAATAGCTGATAGAGTGTAAGCCTCATACCCATAGGCTTTTCCAGCATAAGAATAAAATGTTATAAGTCAACTAGAATTTATAAAAATTTTGGCAGAGTTTTTTCTATTTGTATGATATTTATCCCATATTGAACAAAGAAATTTACTTAACAACACAACCATATATGGCACCAAACATTTATAACATTATCATTCTCCATAATACACATTTTCATTCCAAAATTCACACTTCAATTTAAATTGATATACAACAAAGTTAAAAAATCAAAATATAAATGTAAAGTGTAAATACTTACAAGTCTCTTTGCATGCTCGCGGTGAGTAATAGATCTTCCTATATGTACGGGAAGACTCTCTCCTCCCAGTCCTCCACATCTGTTAGTAGAATTATGCTTTGAAATGGACATTGCTTCAAGTGATGTCTAATACTATTTCCAACGACTCCATATCTGTTCAGAAATATAAGGCAGTCATATACTAGCCTTAAGTATCGCACCAACAAAGTCTCGATAATGTGTACGTGCTTGTCTCTCTCATACTTTATGTATAATCATGTCAAATTTAGATTCCCAAAAAAAATCTTTCAGAAATAAAAGGAAAAAATTTGATAAATACTTATAATATAATAATATTTATCTAATTAATGTATACAAATAAATTAAAAAAGAAAATAATATTTTTTTATTATACCTCAAACTCCTGATAGTAAAATTCCTTTATAGCATTATTCTTGCATACATAACTCTTAAGATCAATCTTCTCCTTAAATTTGGATGTCATATTTCTAAAACACAGTCTAAGAGAAATCAACATAATATAAAAACAAATAATTTTATACCATTTTTAAATTTAAACCTATAACTTAATTATCAACATATAGTGTTTCATGTATTTTCACTTACAGATTATTGACAATTGTGATGTAAGTTCTTCCATTAGGTCCTTCAACTCTAGGGTGACGGTCGCCTCCTTCATCCACATCGTTTACCCTTGATATCTCTATCACTATAGGGGTAGTGGATGATATAGGGGTGGTGGATGGTGTGGCATTAGGTACGGAAGGTGATGCCTCATCTGCAAGTGTAATAGCTGGAGGGGGAGGAGGTGATTCAGTTGCAGCTGCAAAACGTGATCGTTTAACTTGACAGTAAGTACCTTCGAATCATTGTTTGAACCTCGGTTGCATTATATCACGTTGTCTCTTTGGTGACATATTTCAATTCCAAAATTCATATTTGATTGAATTTTCTAGAAATATAAGAATTTGAATTCAATATTTCACACAATATATTGAAAAGGAAATAATTGATTTGTTGAATATTATATTCAATTAAAAGCATAAATTAATCACTATCATCACTTAATTGTAAATTAAAATCATCTTCTTTTTCTAAAGAATAAGAATCAAACTTAGGCTCCTCTTTAGATCTCTGGCCCTCATCATCCTCTACATATAAAGTTTCAACATATTCATTAGATAGATCGTTTAAAGGTTTATTATCATCATATGTGACAGATGCATTTATTTCATAATCATCTTCCTGAAATGCTTCACTTTCAATTCTCTATTCTCTTTTTCCATGTGATTTAAAAACAACTCTAGGGTAACTTTGGAAATAGACAACCAATCTAAGTTATCTCATCGTAAGCTGAGAAAAGGGACATAATACACCTGAATCGCTTGCATTGCCAATACGAAAGGTTCAAATTGTCTTAATTTTCTTCGGTTGTTGATTTCAAGTAGATTGTATAGGCTATGCACTTTTGTACCAACATTTGGAGTCAGATCAAACCAGTCACACTTAAATATCATACTTTGCTTTATTGGCAATATAGGGTACTCAATTTCAAGTATCTCAATAATTTTACCATAGTAATCCATCAATTCTCCTTGTATGCAAACTCCACTATTTATTGTTGCCATACTATGATCATGATATTTTGTATAATATTTGTGTTCATCACGAAATACATTGGATATAATTTAATAGTTCACAGAGGTCCCTTCACAAGATCACATATGAATTTGTTCTATATTGGATTTTCTAAGGCCTACATAAAACAAATTATCATATCAAAGAGTATAATGCCATTTGAACACTTAAATCTTATAATTCAACCATTTCAATATTTGTAAGTGAAAACTTACATATTTCTCAAACCATCAAGGGAAGTGTCTTCTAACTTCTTTATTGATATCATCCTATGTTTTTTCTGGCATTAGCTTGCATAACAATTCCTCATATAATTTAAAAACATTATTATGTGTTTCAGTTATGAACAACACTAAATTTTAGAACCCAAATAATCAATTTCAACTTACTGCACGAAAGGTTGAACCTTTTGACAATTCAATAAAATGTAACTATGGGTAGCCTCAATTTCTTCTTCTGTTAACATTCTTCTTGTTGAAAGTCCACGTGTTCATCTAGGATATGTGAAAATGGATAAGTTACCATCAGCATCACTCGTTCCTCCCCCACCATCATTATGAGGAACTTTTCTTTCTCTTGTGTGAACATGCAGCTCAAAATAATATGAACAAAGCATACTAGCTTCCTCCATTAAATAAGTATTACGTATCGAACCTTCAACTCTAGCCTTATTTTTGACATTTTTCTTTAAGTGATGCAAGTACCTATATTAGTGAATAGGGTTATTACAATTTAGTTGTTAAATCATGTTATTACTTCAATTACAATCATTTTTATTGAATTACCTCTCAAACAGATACATCCATCGATATTGAACTGGATCGGCTAGTTTTGGCTCTTATGCTAAATGCATAGGTAGATGCTCTATACAGTCAAAGAAGCTTGGAGAAAAAAATCCCTTCTAACTTGCACAAAATTACTGGAATTTTCCTTTCTAGTTTTTCCATTTTAAATAACTTGATTTCACATGATGTTAAACTTTTAGAAGAAAAAAACTTAATTCTGTTGTTACTTCCCAAACCTTATTTGATAGCAACCCCAGAAATGCAATTGAAACTAGCCTTTGTGTAAACATATGATAATCATGACTTTTCGTCCCAAATAATTTGTACTTCTTTATATCCACATACCTTGCCAAGTTTGAAACATAAACATTAGGAAACTATAGAGTTTTCAACCATTCACACAATATTTTGTTTTGTTTTTTGCCCAAAGTGTAACATGCTTTTGGATATTTATCGGTGCAAAGATCTTTATGTAACTCATTCTTTCTACAAAAAAGTTGTCAATCAACTCGTGATTTTGCATTGTCTTTTATCCTCCTTTCAATGTTCAGTATGGTATGGAACAAATTGTCAAAAATATTTTTTTCAATATGCATCACATCTAGATTATGATGTATCAAATTAGTTTTCCAGTATGGCAAATCCTAAAAGATGCTACGTTTTCTCCAACCAAAGTTTTTACTAATGCTTGTATTAACTTCATCAGCTTTAAATTTTGTAACCTTCACCAAGCCTAATTCCTCAATCTACTGCAAAATCTCTTCACTAGCTTTGTGAGAGGAAGGAAGTGTTTTTACCACCTATTCTTAATGAACTTTTGTTTACTGCACCTAAATGGATGATTTGGAGGAAAAAATTTCCTGTGATTGTTAAACCAATATGTTTTGCCCCAGTTTGGAAGATAAAACACATCAAAATCATTGCCACAATAAGGACAAGCCAGTTTTTCCTGCTGTGTTCCATCCAGAAAACATGGCATATGCCAGAAAATCACTAATGGTCCACATCAAAGCCACTCTCAACATAAAATTTTATTTCTGAGACATATCATATGTTTGAACACCATAAAATGCTGCAATTCAGATATTAATGATTGTAAGAATACATCAATTTTATGCTTTGGATTTGTAGGCCCTGACACAATCACCGTCAAGAACATATATGCCTCTTTCATACACAATCATAGAGGCAAATTATAAGGAGTAATTATGATTGGCTATAATGAATATTGATAGCTAGATTGACCAAAAGGTTGGAATCCATCTGTCGATAATCCCAACCTAACATTTTGACTTTCCGCTACAAACTCAAAATGGGAGTCATTGAAATGTTTCCATATTAGTGCATTTGATGGATGACTTATTATTCCATCTTACTATTCGTGTTCATTTTTTCATCTCTTGTGAGATGCAATAATATCAGAAGCATATAGTTTTTGAAGTCTCGAAGTTAGTGGGAAATAATACATCCGCTTCCAAGGTACTAATTTCTGTTTCATGTAATGCTTTCTAGGCTTGAACTTAGATTGACCACAAAATTTACACTCTTGTAATTTCACATCATCTCCCTAATACAACATAAATCCTAATTTGCAACAATCAATATTTTCAATGGGCAAACCAAGACCCGTAACAAGTTTCTTCATATTGTAAAAACTGTTAACCACTGTACGATCAGAAGGCAATGATTCATTATACCATTCGAGAATTTTATCAAAATTACGATCAGAAATATACACTTAAGACTTTATGTTCAATATTCTAGCGATTAAAGAAAATTAAGTTATTGTCTCACAATTTGGCCATAATTCTTAGTCAGCTGAGTGTAGTAACTCAAAAAACTATTTTGCATGTGGGCTTGGTTCTTCTTCAAGATTTTCTATATGTTCCTGAAAGGTATAACCGGCTACATCATAAACCATTTGCATGTAAGGATTTTAATTTGCATCCATTTTAATTGTTCTAAATCCAATCCCCCTTTCAAAGTTATTTAAGTTCATAGATGATTGTACTTGATTACCCCTTGAGGTGCTACAAATCAATGGTTCCCCATATCGTGTCCACTCAAAATAATTAGGGACAAACCCTTTTCTCAGCAAATGCTCATTAACTTCATCAATAGAAAGGAAATGAATGTGTTTGCACTTTTACATGGACATCTAATCTTTGGGCCATCCATATATGTAGGTTGAGAACATGCATAATGAATAAAAGCTTCAACTCCCTCAACAAACTCAGGATTAATGAAACCATTAGGTGTTAATCGTCTATACATCCAAGATCTATCAACATTATTCATTTATGCAAAACTGTTAATTTCAAATAGTGATTCCATAGTTAGTATCCTTCATGTTCGCCAAAGTTTACAGAACATTTAAATTTTACATAGCATCCCCTAAATATTAACCAATTGAATTAATCACCAAAGTTTACACCTATGAATCAAGAAAACAAGTTCTTATTGTGACTTATAGCATTATGGAATTTTTAGAATTCTAGGGTCATGGAATTTATATAATTCAATCAATATGCAGACTTTGTGTACATTTAACATTAGTCAAATTTTAAAGAGTCTTCTTTATTCATAAATCAATACATGAACTTCCCATTCCACCAAATCTCCTATTCGATGGAATTGATGATTGGAATTCCCAGTTTCTAACATAATAGAGTTTCTCTTAACAATCCAGAGGAGCACAAACCTATTGAAGATGCACATATACTGCTAGTGAAACTATGACCAACAACGTTTAAGCCACAAGAGCTCAAGTGCCAAGTAGCATACACATTATAAGAATTTTACCAATTGTAGCATAAATCAATAAAACCTAAGAAAAATACTAGCAAACTAAGGAATGTAAATTTCCAGAATTATGGTAAGGTTTATAGTCATTGCTCAACTACTCAACCAATATCCTATATTAAAGTTCCTCAAAACCCCTAAAATTATTCATTTATTAATATCATCATAAATCAAATATACGTTCATACGGCAAACTTAAATTTAGATTAACAATACTTAAAATTTAAAGCCATAAATCGAAGTTCATACCACAAACAAGTTTCGGTTAGTGCAGGCCATTAAGATAAAAAATGCAGCAAGTTCAAATGGGAGGCTCAAACCACAAACAAATACCCAAATTAAACCAAGTACACAAAAATCTAATAAATAACCAAACCCACTTACCTCAACCGACGCGTAAAAGAAGTCACTGAAGCATGTGAAGGAGGAAGATGACAGAGCTAGAGTGAGCTGATGGTCAAACAACATAACCAAAACAAAGAAATGTAGGAAATGACAATCAAAGCAGTACACAAAATATAGTAACGAACAAATCTCAACGATGTCGTTAAAAAAATCAAAGAATAAAATGTTACCTCAACCGACGATTAAAGGAAGATGGTGATGACGACCCGCGATGGGCGAGCGATGGCGAGGAGGAAAGATGGTTAACTATACATGAAAACAAAAGATCATCCTTAAATGATATGTCGTACATCTTCAATTTCGCTAATTTTATAAAAAAAATAGATAGGAAATCCTAAAGTAAGATAGATAGGAAATCCTAAAGTAAGCTACATAGGAAATCCTAAAAGCTAGAATAAAGATTTAATTGATAGTATCAAAATATATGTTATATTGTTTATATGTTTAATTATCAAATTAATAATTATAATAAATAATTATATATTCAATCCATAAATTTTATTAAAATTAATAGGGCATGAAATATGAATTCTTTAGTAACATTGTTTCCAACCTTTAGATGACTTGCAAATGTTTAATTGAAGTTTTAAATGTTTGTAAATATAATTCTATTTGTATATATAGGTCATTTATGTCATTTATATTTTCATTCATTTAAATATATATATATATTTTTTAAAATTTTGATTTCTAATTTAATATTGAACTCATTCATATGCAATCGATAATTTAATTTAATTACAATCATTGCTTTTCTTAGGGCATATCGTTAGTGTTACTATATTAAAAGATTAAGTGAAGTTATAAAATATACATATGATTTGTAGATTATTATGTATAGTCTATATTCTATTTGATATACATTTGAAAAACAAATGATTACAAATTTTATGAATGATTAAAAACAAAAATAAAACATAAAAAATATGGATCTTCAATTATATAAAGTTACAAAATTCAAAATAAACTAGAGTTTAATATTAATAACCAAATGCAGCTCTATAAATTTTAATCTTACCAAAAGAAGTTCATAGGTTACTAGACTTAAGTAATCATCTATTCTTGAAAAATATAGTTCAAAATATCCAACAATTCACAACTAAGTCTTAGGTAATACAAACGTACGACAAGGTTCAAGAATTGTCTATAGATTACTCAAACTCTTGAATTACTTAAATAAAGGATTTCAAAAAGGTTTATTTTACAAGTGATACTACAAGGAATTTTACAGAGCCAACTATAGAGAACCTTTTGCAGAATTTGCATAGCCTTCCTGTTCTCTTTTGTATACTACACATTAGAAAGTAGACTAATTTGCATGGCCTTCCTAGTGCTTTGGCATCTTTATTCTCAAGACTATAAATGCTGCAAACTCAAGAAGCAGCCCTACAACATATAAGAAATTGAGGAACTCTAAGATCTCCTGAAAACTCATCCATAACAAGAATATTACCTTGTAGCTGAGCATAAGATGCTCAAAATATCCAATAATTAACAAATCTAAGAGGAAATCCATGAATCCAGCAATTCACAAAATATCCAACTTTGTTGTGAATTGTTCGGTTAACCTAACAGGATTTCATGGGAGATCTGGAGTACAAACACATATAATGGCATAATCCAACGAAGACAAAAATAAAATCTAACACCATTTACCTATAAATATGAACCAACGATGATTATTTTCCAAAACGTAAATTTAATACCATTTACTTATAATTCTAAACTAATGATAACTACACTTACATTTAGTCATTACAAACATATATCTTGATATCGTTGGAATTAGAACACAAAAAGATGACAACGACATACCTGAAGTAGATCCGAAGACAACGGTGAGGAGGCGCGGTCTGAAGACGGCGAGGAGGCATAGTCAAATGACGGTAACGATGACGCGTGGTGGTACAACGAGGAGGTGTGGTCGGATGACAAGAGGCACAGTGGGACAGTAAAGACAACAATGATAGGAGAGAAACAGCGCTGTGGGGGAAATGGAAGAGGGGAAATGGGGGGAAGGCACTATGGGGGATTTAGAATAAATCAAAACGAAAAAAACGACACCAAACAATGTCATTTTTGTTCTTTTTAAACTTTGAAATGGAGCCAAATGATGACGTTTAGGACTAAAATTTACCAACGAAATTTACCGACAGTAGGGTTATAGGTAAAGCTTGCTTTACCTATGAACATTTCTTACCATCATTATATTCTGTTGAAAAATTTTCCCAGATTGATATCTCTCCATATTTATTGACAGATTTTTGTTCTGTTGCAAATTAAAATTTTTGTGAACAATTTCACTGATGGAATATGATTTTCTGTTGGTAATTACCAACGGTTCCATTTCTATTGGTAATTATCCATCGCTAAAAACTAATTTCCTTGTAGTGTAAATTAACTTATTGTCTTCGCATCGTGCACTACCAAGTACTGCCCATCCTTAGCCTATCTATTCTGAAAATTTTGCATCGCAGGCCAATATGTTTACCTGTCAGAACCTCTAATTTGTAAACATTGTTGATCTGAGGTCCATGTCGAAATGCTTGCCCATTAATTTTGGCAGTCGATAAGGTGCCCTTACCATGAGGTAGAGATAGTCCGTCCAAGATTTGGGTGCAAGACCATGCCACCACCTAGAACATCCATATATGGCAACTTCCCTGTATGAACTTCCGTACCTTCTAATCCCTATGTTGGATTCCATGTTGATTACTATACCTAGATAAGCTTGTGCTTGACCTTGAAGGGAGTGGTCGTGGGCTCTTGCAGCAACTATAAGTTTGGAGTTGTACCTTTTTGTTAGCTCAAGGTTTGATAATAACTATATAATATTTTAAAATTTAAATACGATTTATTTCCTTGTATAGATAACATTTTTTAAAAAGGAAATAAAATTATAGGAAATTATTTCCTTTCTTGCAGGAGCTATGAACTTAACTTATTAGAAATGGTTTATTCGAAAGGATCCTACAAATTATAAAGGTCATATATTATCCTTGTGATTACTAGAAGATTTTTGGCAAATAAGACATCAAAATTATTCAGATTTAAATCTATCTAGTTGACGAAGGATGTAAGATGGAGCAACAACTAGTTGAAGAAGTTGACTATTTAAAGAAGAGTAACAACACTTGTGAAACAATGAATATACTCAGAATTTCAAAACATTTGAGTAGCATCTGTATTCTTGAGAATTATATCATTCATATTGTGATTAGAAAGTGAAATCACTCTATCAAGAGAGAAATTGTTATTTTTTTGTGAGCTTTTAGAAGCTTATTACACAATTCGAGTATGGAAGGTTGGAGAACCTTAAAAAATTATGTACTCTTGAGCTTGGAGAGGCTTGTAAATTTTAATACTCAGATTCTTATAATGAAATACTCAAGTTGGATACTTGAAGACTGGACGCAGGCTAGAGTTATAAGTCAAACTAGTATAAATCGATTGTATCCTTCTTCTCTCTCTCTCTTTATGACTTTTAAAATTTTGCAATATATTATGCATGTGTTTTTTAGTAAGAGATTCCTTCTATTTTCAACTTGCAAGAGGTTCCTTTTAGTTTTAACATGTTTCTTCTGTTTTTAAATTTTTTTAATAGGATTCATCATTCAATAAGCTCCTTTCGTTTAAATGGGGTCCTATTCCACAAAAGGCTCCTATCACTTAACAAGCTCTTGTTGTTTAAAAGGCTTTATCGTTTGACAGGCTCTTACTAATTTTAGTCATTAACTAGGATATGTTTATTATACGAATTGAAAGACCTTGCAAAATTTCTTTGACACATACAATTCTCCCCCTTGCGTGTGTTATCATTTGGTATCACAGCAAGGTTTCACATTTTTTTGTTTTACAACATGTGATAGATCATGGCAAATAATATGAGAAGTTTTAAACGACAATCCATTTCAAAGCCTCCATACTTCAACGGAAATAACTATTTATATTAGAAATAGAGAATGACAATCTATCTCCAATCTGTAGATATTGAAGTCTGGCAAGCCATCAGAGTTGGAGCTACACTTCTCAGTTTAAATAACATAAAAGTGCATACTGATGCCAATACAAGAAATTCATAGCTAAATGCTAAAGCAAAACATCATTTGATATGTGCATTATCTCAAGAAGAATATGAGAAAATATCATACTATTCTATAGCAAAGGAAATGTGGGATACACCACAAGCCACATTTAAAAGAACGAAAGAGGTAAAAAAAGCATAAAATAAGTCTTTTAGTGCATCAATATGAAACTATTGACATGAAATAGGGAGAGACTATAGACGAATTCTTTGGATGCTTCAAAAACATCATCACGACCTTAAAGAACTTCGGAAAGATATGTCCCAATGACAAGCTTGTAATGAAGATTATGAGGTCATTATCAAAGGAATAGAGACCTAAGGTGACAACTCTAGAAACGTCAAAGGATCTAGACACTATTTCACTCAACTGGCTATGAGAAAATCTGATGATCCATGAAACCGAGCTTAGCTAAATGAAGGATCCTACTATAGAAAAGGAATGACACTAAAAGTAACTGACAAATCAAATGGTGATGAAAGTGACACTGAGTTGCAAATAGATGGAAATGAAGAGTTCAACCTTATGGTTAGAAAACATACCCACTTCTATAAAAAGAATATGATAAAGAAAAGAGAAGGAAATAAGAAAGTTGGAAACAACAAGTTCCTATCAAAAGGCGGCAACAACAATAGTGATATATGTTTAATTATTTCATAAAACTTAACGATTAATGGAATTAAATTGCTTAAGATACTCACTTTGACTCATATGTGATTTTAGGTATAATTTGGAAGTAAAGAAGTTAAAATGAGTTAAAAGCACAATATTTGGGTGATTTTTGGAAGATTTACGTTCACTTGTTTTCTTGGATCAAGAAGAAGATTAGAGCAAATAAAGACAAGAGGAAGTCATGAAATGAAAAAACAAAGAAAATGAATTAAAGTTGTTTATAGCTATGCATGTCCTATGTAAGAACGCGAGTTCAAATTTAATGGGAAGCATTTGGATTGATTATTTCAATAACAGATGAAGAAGCAAAACATCATCGCAGTAAGGAGGAGCAAGGACACAAAACGAAATCATCAATAAAGAGAAATGACATAAACAAACGTTTTACGCAAACAATGTTTGCATTTCACGCAGACATTATGCGTAAACACAGACATTTACGTTAAATGTAGACAATGTTTGCATTCAAAACAGACATAGACATTATGCAAGGTTATGTTTTTAAAGTGTGACACGCATAATAACAAGAGGCATGAATAGTAAAGGTGGACCAAAAATTAAATTAAAAAATAGGGTAGAGGTGCGTATCTTGATTAAACAAAACCTAAGGGAAAATCAAAATTAGGAGAAAGTTCTATTAATCTTAGATCAATAGTCCAAAGAGAGTTGTGATGACGTTAGGATGATGAAATATGCTTAATCATGTTTAGGCTGCGATTGAACCTAGAACTAGACCTTACATATATTCGACAGTTTAATCATTTTTCACATGTTTTCTTTAATTTGTTTTTATTAGTCTAATTTCATTTTATTTTCTTATTTCTAAAACCAAAACCCTCCTAAACCTAAACACTAGTTAATTTCATTTCTAAAACTTTACACACATTCTCTGTTAGATCGATCTAGACTCACCATTGCTATAGTAGTAGTCTAGTTTTTATTTTGACTAGCATTACGATGCATTGCCAATTTTGGCGTCGTTGCTTGGGAGTGTGGTAGTTTAATTTTTGTATTTAATTTTGGTTGGTGTTTTGTGAATATATTTATTTATATTTCTTTTTTAGTTTCTTATTTGTTAACTTTTAAAAGTTTATAAATGTTGGTGCATGGTAGTGACCAGATCTCCTCGTAGAAAAATTTAGCAACTTGATTTAAAGATCTAGAGAACACTCCTGAGGTTAAGAAGAGAAGCAAGAACATCTTCAATAGTAGACCCAAAACCTAAGTCTGAAGCAAATATGGCAAATCTGAGGATGTTGAGGGAATGTCTACACCAAACTTAACCCAAAGACCCCTATGTGTTACATTTCCTAATTTTACTAAACATGTTACCTTTGAGTTAAAATATGGATTAATTCATTTATTACCCAATTTTCATGGTCTTCCAAGTGAGGATACACACAAGCATCTTAAGAAGCTCGTTATGATTTGTTTGAGCATGAAGCCTCCTGGGGTAACGAATGAGCAGTTCATGTTGAGAGCCTTCCTGTTCTCACTCAAAGATGCAGCAAAAGATTGGAAAATTTAATTTACTAGTGAGAAGTATAAATACTTGGTTATAGATGAAGAGATTGTTCTTAGAGAAATATTTTCTGACCTCAAAGACGGCAAGTTTTTGAAAGGAAATATATAGCATTAAGCAGCATAATGGAGAATCTCTTTACTATTATTTGGAACAGTTCAAGAAGTTATGTGTTAGTTATCCGCACCACAACATAGGGAGCAACTTCTCATATAATATTTCTATGAAGGACTGTTACCAACGGAGAGGAGTTTGGTTGATGCAGTAAGCAATGGGTCACTTTGTGAGAAGACTCCACTTGAGGCCAGGATCCTACTTAAGCAGATGGTTGCTAACATGCAACAATTTGACACTCGCAATAATGTTCGACGAGTACAAAAGGTAAGTACTTCATCTATCAAACATTGCTTAAATGAACTAACATCTTTTGTGAAATAGATTGCAGTTGGACAGGCACAAGTGAAAGTATGTGAAATATGCTTGAAAATGAGCCATCCAACTAATGAGTGCCCAACATTACAAGAAGGAAGTATGGAGTACATGAAAGCTGTAGGAGGGAACTTTCTGAACCAACACAACCTGTACTTATAGACGTATAACGCAGGTTGGAGGGATCACTCCAACTTGAGTTATGGAGGGAACAAACAACAAAATTACTTCCAAAATCAGCCACAAGGATCACAAGGATTTCAACCAAGGTAATAAGGAGCACAGAGAACTTCTTCTTCCTGTTTAGGTACATCTTTAGAAGAACTTGTTAAGAATCTTATTGCTAATAATATTAATTTTCAATAGGATATGCAACAAATGGATCAGATGGTAGTGAGGCTCAATTGCCTAGAATTGTAGCATGGAGGAAAATTTCCATCCTAAGTCAAGGTGAACTAGTATAATGTCAGTGCCATAACCCTAAGGAGTGGAAATGAGATTGAGGGTCTCAAAAGAACTCCACCAAAGATTTTTACCGAGGAAGAGATTGAGAAGGAACTAGAAAAGGAAGAAAATTCATCATCGAGTATAAAGGTAAATCTCAAAAGTCCCAATATTATTAAGACCAATCCTCCAGTTTTTCCAAGCAGATTGACAAAACCAAACAAGGAGGAGAAGGACAAAGAGATATTGGAGACTTTTCAAAAAGTGGAAGTCATGTACCACTGCTTGAGGTCATCAAACAAGTACCAAGGTATGCCAAATTCCTGAAAGAACTTCATAAACATAAGAGGAAATTGAGGCAAAATGAAAAAGTAATGATGGGTGAGAATGTGTCTATGGTATTTAGAAAGAAGATGCCTCTAAAATGTCGATATCTAGGTATATTGACCATTCCTTGCAATATTGGGAATACTGTGATCAATAGAGTTATGTTGGATTTTAGTGCTTCTATTAATGTGATGCCTCATTCGATTTATACTTCTTTGAATTTGGGTCCATTAAAAGAAACGAGTGTAATCATACAACTGACTGACCATACTAATGCTTATCCTGATGGTGTGGTTGAGGATTTTTTAGTGCAGATGAATACGTTAGTATTTCCTGTAGATTTCTATATTATAGATATAAATAATGAAACCTTATGTAATCCAATACCTATCTTGTTGAGCAGATCGTTTCTTAATACAACTCAAACTAAGACAGATGTTCGTGAGGGTACCCTCTGTTGGAGTTATGTAAATATAGTGCCCTGGAAAGCAAGTGTATTTACATGTAACTTTATCTTCTTCAGTTACAGT
>JANIJH010000005.1:53340284-53350986 GCA_024520975.1 Erythroxylum areolatum
AATATTTATATAAACACATAATTTAATCAATTAAGGCAAAATAAAAATAATTAACGAATAAATCCATAAATCAATAAATAATTAATTCAAATAAAGAAAAATAAAAGAAAAATTTTCGGGGCCCAACAACTAAGGTCTCGTTCACCACCTTTGCATTTTTCCAAAACTCTTATATCTCATTCACATAGACCTTTTCACGAACCTTGAAGAAGTTTTTCAAGCCAACTGCTTCAATCTTTGGTTTAATGTCTATCTGATTTTCCTTTAATGATTTGAAATCAATGTGTCGCCTATAGATAAGTGATTGCTCCATTTGTAATCAGTAACAAATAAAAACTAAACACACAAAAGTATTTCACTCAAAGTAGCGATGTTAGTCTCTAAAAGTAAGAATTTGAGATGAAAAGAACTTGAAGCTTAGAATAGAGCATCGAATCGTCTTGGTTAAGAGTGCTAAACAAGTCAGTTTCAAAGTATTTTAAGAAAATTCTAGAGTATAAGGTATTTTAGAATCTTGAGAAGATTTCCTTCTTATACCTACTTTTGAAAAGTTATCGTTTATAACTTACCATTACTATTTACTTGAAAACTTACAACTTTTTATCTTCATCTTGTATGAATCGTCTGGAATATGGCATGTCAGACGAATGGTCATTCAGCATTACCATATTCAAGTTTCGTCTGATTTCCTTGAATTTATCTTCACACAAAGGTTTAGTGAAGATATCTGCCTATTATTGATTCATCTCAATAAATTGTAGACTGATGATTCCTCTCTGTACATAGTCTTGTATAAAATGATGTCCGACTTTAATATGCTTTGCCCTCGAGTGTTGTATTGGATTCTTTGATAAATTGATAGCACTTGTGTTGTCACAGAAGATTGGAATTTGATCTTCTTATATGGAGTAATCTTCCAACTGATACTTAATCCATAACGTCTGTGAACAACAACTTGCAACTGACATATATTCAGCTTCTGCAGTAGATAGAGCAATTGAACTTTGCCTCTTGCTTGACCAAGAAATAAGATTATGACTAAGAAAGTGACAATCTCTACTTGTACTCTTTCTATCAATTCTATCTCCAGCATAATCAGCATCACAGTAGCCAATTAACCTGAAATCTTTACCTTTCTTATACATTAAACAAAGATTAGTAGAACCCGTCAAGTATCTCAATATTCTTTTAATAGCAATATAATGAGATTACATTAGATCTGCTTGAAATCTTGCACACAAATAAACACTAAATAATATATCAAGTCTTCTTGCTGTTAGGTAAAGTAAAGAACTAATAATTCCTCTAAACAGGGTTTGATCAACCTTTTTACCTGCTTCATCCTTAGATAACAGGATTGAAGTATGCATAGGAGTTGACGTAGGTTTAACCTTCTCCATTTTATATTTGACTAATAGTTCTTTGATATATTTCTGTTGATAAATAAAAATCTTTTCTTCGGTTTGCTTAATTTGTAAACCAAGAAAGAATTTCAATTCACCCATCATACTCATTTCAAATTCACTTTTCATAAGATTTTCAAAAATGGAATGTAGCTTCTTAGAAGTTGCACCAAAAATAATATCATCTACATATATCTACACTATAATGAAATCATTTTTGATACATTTTCTAAACAGAGTCTTATCTACTTGTCCTTTAATAAAATCATTTCCAATCAAAAATGAACTTAGATGGTCATACCAAGCATGAGGTGCTTGTTTTAATCCATACAAAGCTTTATGAAGTCTATAGATATAATCTGGTTTATCAATATCTTCAAAACCAGGAGGTTGCTTTACATAAACCTCTTTATGTATAAAACCATTCAAAAAGGCACTTTTCACATCCATTTGAAACAGTTTTATATCATGACAAATAGCATATGCAAGCAAAATCCTAACAGCTTCTAGTCTAGCCACAAGAGCATAGGTTTCATTGTAGTCTATTCCTTCTTGTTGATTATAACCTTGAGCTACTAATCTAGCTTTGTTACGGTTTACTCTACTTGATTCATCTAGTTTATTTTTGAATACCCATCTGGTTCCTATGATAGATTTATTGGGTGGCCTAGGAACTAAAGACCAAACTTTGTTCCTAATAAATTGATTTAACTTCTTTTGTATGGCTAAAATCTAAGCTTCATCTTGAAGAGCTTCATCAATTTTCTTAGGTTCTAATTCAGAGACAAAAGCTACATTTGCCTCTCTTCTAAATTTAGACCTAGTTCTCACACCTTCTAAAGTTTCTCCTATAATTAGGTTTTCTGGGTGAGAGGATTTATACTTCCAATCTTTCCTAAGACTAAACTTTTTAGGAATATCCTCTACCTTATTAGGTGGATCAACTAGTGGTGACATGTCTAGTTTATTAACTAAGGGAGTAGATAGAGTTTCATCATCAGAATTATCTCTTCTATCTTGATAAAAATCATCATCAAACTTAACATGCATAGATTCTTCAATAGATTTAGAAACAAGATTATAAGCTCTATAAGCTTTAGAAGACATCAAATATCCTAGAAAAATTCTTGAATTGATCTTAAAATCAAATATATCCAATTTTTTGTTTGTATTCAATATAGTGCATTTGCAACCGAAAGGATGAAAGTAAGAAATATTTGGCTTTCTTCCTTTCTATAAGTCATATGGAGTTTTATTTAAAATAGATAGTAGAAATACTCTATTTTGAATATAACAAGCTGTATTCACAGCTCCTGCCCAAAAATACTTAAGAAGATTCATTTCACATAGCATAGTCCTTGCCATTTCCTGAATCGTCCTATTCTTTCTTTCTACAACTCCATTTTGTTGTGGAGTTCTAGGAGCAAAGAAATTATGGAAAATTCCATTCTCTTCACAAAGCATTCTGAATTTTTCATTTTCAAATTCTCTACCATGATCACTCCTAATTCCAGTGATAGAATTTCCTTTTTCATTTTGCAACTTTTTGGATAACGCTTTAAAGCACTTAAGAGATTCATCTTTATATGATAAGAAAAATATCCTACAAAATCTAGTGAAGTCATCAACAATTACGAGACCATACTTCTTTCCAGCAAGACTTAGTGTTCTAGTTAGACCAAACAAATCTATATGTATCAACTTTAGAGGTTTAGATGATGTTACAACATTTTAAGAAGAAAAGGATGTTTTAACTTATTTTCCTTTTTGACAACTCTCATAAAAGAAATCTTTGTTAAAGCTTATTTTTAGTAATCCTCTTACCAAATCATGTTTAATCAACTTGGAAATATGTTTAAAACTACATGACCTAGCTTTTTATGCCAAAGCAGTTTTTCCTCATATGTTGATATAAAACATGAAATATTTTGACTTTTCAAATCTTCTAAGTTAATCTTATAGAGATTGTTTCGTCTCTTGGCAGAAAAGAATATAGAACCATCCTTGTTTTTAACTACACAAAAATTTTGATTAAAGGATGCTTCAAAACCAGAATCACATAATTGACTTACACTAATCAAATTATGCTTTAAACCTTCAACTAGCAGAATATTATCAATAGACGCAAATGAATCTTTACCAATTTTGTCAATTCCAACTATTTTGCCCTGCTGGTTGTTTCCAAAAGTTACTAATCATCCTTGTTTATTTTGGATGTTTAAGAACATAGACCTTTTTTCCGTCATATGTCGCGAGCATCCACTGTCCAAGTACCATTGGTGCTGGTTGCTTTTTCCAAGAAGGGAGATCTGCAATATGTATTATGTCTTTCTTAGGTACCCATATTTTCTTGGGTCCTTTGGGGTTAGTCTCACAATTATTCTTCGAATAATAATAAGAAAATTGTTTCTTTTGCTTCCTATCAGACAGAACTCATATTATAACGAACATTGCTATTAGTGAACCCTAAGGGGCTGTTTGTTTTTATTTTTTTCCTATTTTTTGTTTTCATTTTTGTAAAAAGAAAAATAAGTAAGCAAAACGTGTTTACCTTACTCTGTTATGATTTTTTGTTTCTAAAAATAAAAAAAAACCACAACAATTTTACAGAAATTAGAAAACATCGTTTCTCTGAATTTTGACAACATGTTTTCTTCGACAAAAAACTAACATATCCCTGTTTTCTATCTCGATTAATAATAATAATAATAACAATAAAGTACAAAATTTATAATAATAATTAATAATAATAAGATAATTAATTTGGTATAATATAATTAATAATAAAAACAATAATATTAAAATAGTAAGTAGAAAATTTATAACAATAATTAATAATAATAACTATAATTATTAATAATTATACAACAACAACAACAACAATAATAATAATAATAATAACAATAATAACAATAATAATAATAATTAATAATAATAAGAATAACAAATTAAAAATTAATAATAATAATAATAGTAATAGTAACAACAACAACAAAATAAATAATAATAATAATAATAATAATAATAATAACTACTTTTGTCTTTACATTATTTCATGCTATTTAATGTAGCATTATATCCAAGCCTTTTCTTCACATCATGACAGAGGCTTTATCAAAGGTAAAGCCTAATCTTCACCTAATTTATTGCCTTCGTAATAGTTTTAAGTTATAAGAATAGCTTAAAATATGACTTCAAAGACATTAAATGATGTGAAGATTAACAAATTTAAACATTAAATTTGATATATAATAAAAAATAAAAATATGATAATAAAAACAAATATATTTTTGTTTTCAGTTTTTTATTAGAAATCTCAACTAAACAGGTTTTTTTTTCAGATTTTATATTACAAATCTCAAACAAATAGGTTTTCGAAAAACAGGAAATAGAAACCAAAAACAACAACAGAAAAACAAAACTAGAACCAAATGGCCCCTAAACCACTCTTATCATTCGGGTGTCTATATTTTCCAATCATATCGTTCATATTTTTTCTGCTTTTAGTAAATGTTGATATATCTACTGAAAGATTATTAATCCTTTGTTTCGATTGACTAATTTCTTCAGATCTTTCTACAGTTACTTTCTTTTTTGTATCGTTTACTTATTTCTTAAAGCAGACGTTTTCTTTTTTCAACACTTCCGTGTTCTTCACGTTTTCAACAACTTTTCTTTTTAAAGCCTTATATTGCTTTAATATAGCATATGAATCTTCTAGCTATTCTAAATATGCTTCTTGCAATTCATTAGAATTAGAAGTTACCTCTTCGTCACATTCCTTCTCAGCTACTAAGCATATATTTGCTTGTACTGAGGCTTCTAAGTCGGAATCAGATTTGGACGAATCCAAATCTTCCCAAGTTGCCATCATGCCTTTTTTGTTTTCTTTAGTTTTCTTCTATTTTCTTTTGAGCAACGGACATTCAGACTTGTAGTGTCTTGGTTTGTTGCACTCATAACAGAAGATAGAATTTTTCTCATTCTTGACTTCGTCTTTGCTATTTTTCTTAAAAGAAAAATCTTTATTTCCTTTTGCTTTATTTTTCCACATCTTTCTAATCTTTCTTGAAATGAAGGATAGTTCATCATCTTCTTCACTTGACTCTTGATCAGATTCACAGGCATCATCATTCTTGATTTCTTCAATCTTTAATTCTTTTGAAGATGTAATTCTATTTCTTTGGTTCTTTTGATTCTTCTGACCAACCTTTAATGCTATAGATTGTCTCTTCTAAGTTTATCTTCTACATCAAGCTCTACTTCATGTATCTTTAAAGAACCATGCAATTCATCTAGCTTCAACATGCTTAAGTCCTTGGCTTCTTGTATTGCTGTAACTTTAGGCCTCCATCTTTTAGGAAGACTCCTGAGAATCTTTCTAACATGATCTTAATTATCGTAGATTCTCCTAAGAGCTTTAAGTCCACTAATGATAGTTTGAAATCGTCTAAACATTTGATCAATAGACTCATCCTCTTTTATCTTAAGCAGCTCATACTGATGTACAAGAATGCTGATCTTGGACTCTTTCACTTGATTTGTGCCTTCATGTGTGATGGATAATGTGCCCCACATTTTCTTTGCAGTTTCGCATCCATAAACCTTATCATATTCACCTTTGCTTAGAGAACGACTCAGAAAGAACTTGGCCTTTGAGTTTAATTGAAATTGAGCTTTCTGATCGGTTGACCATCTATTACGATAAATGATATTGCCTTCATCGTCTGTTGGTGTGTCTAGTCCATTCTCGATGATATCCTAAAGATCAATATTTATAGATTTTATGAAGAGCTGCATCTTGTCCTTCAAATAATGATAATCCTCACCATTGAACACAGGAGGTCTTATGACCGAGGCACCTTCAGTTATAAAAACATGTGATTCATCCATGAATCTTTGTTCTCACTTTGTAAAGGTAGTTCTCGGAAACTAAGCTCTAATACTAACTGAAGTAAATCACTCGTTAATATAGTAATCATGTAAAGTATACAAAATACACAAGAAAGGAGGGTGAATTGTGTAATCTTTTTGAAATTGTTAATATTTTGAGATTTCTTGAATATCTTTATAACTATCAGATTAATACAAAAAACACTTTACTAAAAATTGATAAGTATTGAAATCGCAAGTAACTTTACCTACTCATCTAACAACAAGAAAATTAAAGTATGAAAGTTAGAGAATAGACGTCGCAATTTTGTACTGGTTCACCCCAAATCTTGGGCCACTTCCAGTCCTCAGAGTTTGTCTGAGATTTCACTATACTTTTCAACTTTTACAAGTATTCTTTCTTCCCTTCCAGAGCCTCTTTAGATCTCTTTGATAAAGTATTCTTTCTGCTATCTTAACCTCTCTAGGCTACAACCTTTTCTTTCTCTCTCTAAGAAAAATATCTTGAGCTTTATGTTACAGTAGGATTCGCTCTCTTGTTTCGCACTTTGAATACAGAATTTTCTCTAAGTATTGTACAATCACAGTTTTCTCTTTTGTAAGCAAAAATTGTTTTAGTCTTTGACTAGGACTAGTATTTATAGCCTAAGTCTCCACTGTCTTCTTAAAAACTGCTTCTTGAATCTTCAAGAGACCGCTATTTAGTTGAATTCTGTAACTAACTCTAACTAACTAATTGTCTGACGTTCTAGAGTATCTTCCTTTTGTATCATCTAATATTGTCGCTTCGTCTGTTGTTTTTGCTTCGTCTGTTGTTTGCTTCGTCTATTGTTTGTCCTTCGTTTGTTATCGTCTGTTATTTACATTTCATTTGTTATCTACGCTTCGTCTGTTGTTTTCACTTCGTCTATTATTTCCGCTTCGTTTGTTATTTCCGCTTCGTCTATTATTTGCACTTCGTCTGTTGTTTGTGCTTCGTTTGTTGTTTGCACTTCATCTATTGTTTATGCTTCGACTGTTGTTTGCTTCACTGTGATGACATGTATCGTCTGTTGCTAACGTATCATCTGGGATGACTAAGTGTTACTTACATTTTTCTGCACACTTAACAAACATATCAAAACATTTCATATATTTCTAAGATTATTATTATTTGATTGTCACCAAAATTAATAGACGTGAAGTCTACTTGACTTAACAAAACTAATTTATATTAGTTTCAAAACCAATCTTACCTAAATCCACTCTTCGATATATTTAATAAAATTTAAGTAAGTCTCTTTTTTCAATAAGAGACTGAAGAGGAAACTTGTTGTAATAATTTATTTTTTCATGAGGAAAAAGTACCTCTTTTTACAATTCTAAGAAGAAGAGTAACCATACCCTTAAAAATTATTAGGTTTGGGGTTAAACTAGCTGTTAAAAATAAGAGATCGTCATTATCAATTACTTCTCACTGTTATTGATTGATCAATATGCGGTTGACCAATGTAGTAATTGTTGGAACATTAATGTTACTCTTGAGAAAGATTGTATTGGTTGATCAATGTGGGTTTACAGATGTAATAACTGGGTTGATTGTGACACATTAGTTGACCAATGCACAATCAATATTGCTACAAAGTCTTGGTACACAAATTTAACTTATATTTTTCTACCACTAACCTATATAAATCTACCAATACACCTAAAATCATTATTCTAATGTCTTCAAATGGTTAAACTTAATCTTTGTAATGCAAAATTGAGTTAAAGCAGTTCTTTAAATGTAACAAATATATGTTTTAATGATCTTCCTTTTCTTTAAAACCAAAAGCCTCAAGCAATAAGCTAAAATATAAATGTGTTTATTTATAAAAATCCTTTAAATTATCAAAGTGATTAAGTAGGAATTATACATTATATTTTCTTTGATAACTTTATTATGCTTGTTTCTTAGTCTTGGTTTTTAAAAATTGAAAACTCACAGCCGTGAGTTAGCTCTCATGGCCTGCAAGTGCTACACGACTGTGCAACTATTGTACAATTGTGAGTTAGGCTGGATGGCCGTGTAGCTTGATCTTTCCTCCTTCCTAAAAGAAGTCGTTTCATTCTTCCTAGAAATAAATTGCCCTAAATATCACATAATTTTATTTGGTTGACATTAGGGGATCTGGTTTGGTGGAGATTAGGCGAAGAGACTCGTAGTTGTTCTAGTAAGGGGACGACTTCTATATTGTTACAAAGAAGAAGACACATGACGTTTGCAAATGCTTCATGGCTATTCATACTCTATCCTTCTCCCTAATTATGTGATAAATTTACAAAAGTAAGAAGGAGGTGAAGGGAAGAGATGGGGATTTTTGATACGAAGAAGATGACAGAGTGTTCTTAAATTTTTGGAGTGATAAGAAGAAGATGACAGAGTACATCGGTTAGTCGGCTTGACTTATAAGCTACACATTTTGGAAGAGTAATAAATAGTCTAAAATTTAAGAATAACGACGATGTTTTATAGTTAGACAGAATAAGATAGAGTTATATTAGACAAAGGATCTAGACTCGATGTCATATTCTACGTGACAATATAAAACAGGTATTTTTTTAGAAACCTCATAAAGATATGTGAACACAAGAATGCACAAATAGAGAGAGAGAGAGAGAGAGAGATAGTCCTTATTCCAGTAGCTACACTAACACTAGCTTCACTAAAAATTGTTGTGGTTGTATATGTGACTAATATGGTTGCTCCAATATTGACCATATGAGTACATAAATAGTATCCATATAAAAGCTAAATCATTATTCAAGAGAAAAAATGGGAACAATTTCAACGGTAGTTATAAGAAGGAAGTACATTGTTCCAATAAGAATAGTGGTAAAAAACTAACATCACTGTGAAGCATTTTGACGACACCATTACTAGACTCTTTCTCAGGCAATTCACCTGCCTAATAGATTTACACATAAGACCAATGAAATTTAGCATTGAAGCTCATAAAATTGAAAAGAAGGACTAGAGTAACACACAATTATTATTCAATAAGGTTTATTGAAATAAGAGAATAACATAAGGTGCTTTTTTTATGAAGGGTATATCTTAGTTGGGATCCAGCAAAGCTCAGGAACATATACCACAGCTTTAATGCGGTTATTCTTTATCAATTCATTTGTGTGAGTATATTTTTATTATCTTAATGTCAAATTCAACATGTAAAATTACTTATGATCTCAACAACTTCTTTTAATACTAGTTTGAACCATAGTTCACCCAATACTCAGTGCACCAAGTAACATGCATGAAAATCAAATTTCTTGGTGCTTTGCATTTATTGATTACATCATATACTTAGACTTAATAATATTCCTTTCTTAAAAAATAAAATGAGCAATTTCCAATATCTATATTTATAAAAAATGAATTAAGACATAGAACAGTAAAAGAACTCCACTTTTTTCTCCTATATTTTTTGCATTATGGTGTGTGATACAAAGGTATGCTTTGGACTCGAACTTTTACCACAAGTCGCGCCTACCTTCGCACGACAATCCCACTTAGGTCAGTGTAAGTAAAATTCAACCTTCTCATGTGAATGTCGTTGAACAAATCCGTTAACCCTCGAACATCTTATGCGCACACAAGTGTTTAAAGTGTTTCTCTCACAAAGTAACCCAAGTGTATAACAAAGTAAAAAAAGCAATAAGAGATATATAGCCGAAGCTAATCTTTCGTTAACTCTCAACAAAATGTTAACAAAAGATACAGGTACCTCCTTCTCTAAGCACTTACAAGAAACTCCCTATTTGAAGCCTTTATAATGAGAACCCCCTAAAAGCTCTCAACTCTCAAAGCTCTCTCCTCTAAGTGATTTCTTTAATTGAGTGAATGACTCAATGATTCAATTACTAGCTCTCAACTCTAATTAGTTATTTATAGGCTCCTTTTGCTTGGAAAGCAAGTTCAAGGTCTTTAAGGATCTCCACAATCCTAGTTAATCCTATTAATTAAAGATTACACTGCATCACATTGACCAATGGGAAGACATCCCCTTTCCCTTAGGACTCTTCTAATTTGCTACATTACATCACAATTTAATCAAATAAAGATTACATGCCAACTTTGAAGATTGCATCTATATCCTTGAAGATCTCCGCTATCTTCATATGATTCTCCCACATGGTCTTTATCTTTTAGATTTGATGAATCTCTAATGTGATCTTCAAGTTGATCTCGCCACGTCATCATGTGTTACATCAACCACAGCTGCTACGCCACTATTGATGTTGGGCACCGTTTCCGGAGCCCAACTCTTCAAAGTACCATAACTATCTTCGCTTCATTTTCTTGCTTGATACCACCTATGTTGGATCCCGTTTGGCTTCGGAATCCAACTCTTGCTCTAAATCAATGTAAACATACATACATA